>CM029601.1:57741272-57866523 GCA_017311375.1 Mytilus coruscus
AAAATTGAACCATACTGGCTGCTAAAAGCGCATGTTTATTTCACTATGTCACTTTCATTATTGATTGAACAAAAAATATCATATTTTATATTTTTATATATTTCGTAGCTAGTGCCCTTTAAAACTTTAATTGAATGTTCCTTAGGGTATCTAGTTATACCCCACGCAACGAGTTGCGGAGGGTATAATATTTTGACCCTCCGTCCGTCCGTCCGTCCGTCAGTCCTGTTTCTTGTCATCGCAACTCCTCTCAAACCACATAACAGAATTTCACGAAACCTTTTAGATAATAAGGACATACTATGTAGTTGTGCATATCGACAGGAAATACGATTCAATTTTTTCTAGGAGTTACACCCTTTGAACTTATTTACTTTAATGTACTACTGAAACAGTTTGTCATCGCAACTCCTCTCAAACCACACAACAGAATTTCATGAAACCTTTTCAGATAATAAGGACATACTACGAGATGTGCATATCGACAGGAAATTACGATTCAATTTTTTTCCAGGAGTTACGCCCTTTGAACTTATTTGCCCAATATACTACTGCAACCTTTTGTCATCGTAACTCCTCTCAAACCACACGACAGAATTTCATGAAACTGTGTAGATAATAAGGACAATCACATACTACGTAGATGTGCATATCGACAGGAAATTACGATTCAATTTTTTTCCAGGAGTTACGCCTTTGAACTTATTTGCCCAATATACTACTGCAACCTTTTGTCATCGCAACTCCTCTCAAACCACACAACAGAATTTCATGAAACCTTTTCAGATAATAAGGACATACTACGTAGATGTGCATATCTACAGGAAATTACGATTCAATTTTTTTTCCAGGAGTTATGCCCTTTAAACTTATTTGCTTCAATGTACTTCTGCAACAGTTTGTCATCGCAACTCCTCTGAAACCACACAACAGAATTTCATGAAACTGTGTAGATAATAAGGACATACTATGTAGATGTGCATAGGAAATTATGATTCAATTTTTTTTCTGATACAATTTTTTTTCTTACACTTATTTTATTTCTCCAATGACAATGTGGGACGTGGGGTATGTGAGCACGCTCACTAAGGTTCTTTCATTTATAGATTGTATTTGGGGATTTGATCATTTCAAAAACATGGCGGCAGTTTCTAAAAATAGAACAGGGGTCAAATGAAGTTTTTGGCTTTCATCTCAAAAACTAAAGCAGTAAGAGCAAAACTGACATAGGTGAAAGTGTTAAACAGGTTTAGATCTACCTGTTAAGTTATCTTCAGACCAATAGGACAACTTATTGTTGGGTTACTGTCCAGAAATAGTTCATTTTTAGGAAATTTTACAGTTTTGGGTTATGTATTATCTTTAATATTTTTATAGAAAGAGAGAAAGTGTAAATGACAAAAATGTACAGCAAAGTAAGATCTACAAATAAGTCAAATGCCTGAAACTGAAATTACAGTCAGGTGAGCGATATCAGGCTCTCATGAGCCGCTTGTTAAAAAAAGGAGGTGGAAGATATCAAAGGGACAATCAAAACTCATATATAGTGGAGGAGAGAATGCACAAAACCATGACAAAAAACAAAAAAACAATGAAAATACAGTCTTATATACATAGAAAAACTAATGACTTGCAACTAAAACCCCACTGAAAACCTTGGATTTAAGTTTTCATGTTAGGTCCGTTTCTCAAGTCATATTATGTGTTTATTCCATTTAAGGTCCCTCAGTTCAAGGATTTGTAAAGTAAGTTACTATACAACTCCTTGCTCAGGGGGAATGACAACCAGGATACACTCATAATTCAACATATAAAAAGTACAATACAAGAATACAATATATTACTAGTATGTTTTATACATATACGCATTCATGGATCTACAATCTGTCGATACCGTATCTTGGCATTGCACAAGGTCATGTTTTTCTCTGACTTTTTATGACGTCTTTACACTAAATCCATTGGATGTTGGATTTGTAATGATTGATAATTTAGTCTTAGATGCATGATTTTTTATTAGTTGTTAGTGGCTTTGAACTAGCTGTCAGATAACTGCAGTAGTACTCAGATCTGTTCCTACTGTCTTTTTGTTGTTTGGATGTACAAGTACCCTGCCACGTCCACTTGTATTTTTGTCCATCTGATGAGTTAAGCCTTTTTCAACTGATTTTTATAGTTCGTTCTTATGTTGTACTGTTATATCACTGTCCCAGGTTAGGGGGAGGGTTGGGATCCCGCTAACATGTTTAACCCCGCCACATTATGTATGTATGTGCCTGTCCCAAGTCAGGAGCCTATAGTTCAGTGGTTGTCGTTTGTTTTGTGTTACATATTTGTTTTCGTTCATTTTGTACATAAATAAGGCCGTTAGTTTTCTTGTTTGAATTGTTTTACATTGTCATTTGGGGCCTTTTATAGCTGACTATGCGGTATGGGCTTTGCTCATTGTTGAAGGCCGACGGTGACCTATAGTTGTTAATTTCTGTGTCATTTTGGTCTCTTGTGGACAGTTGTCTCATTGGCAATCATACCACATCTTCTTTTTAAATGTATAATAATGCTATAATAATAATAAAACAATATAAAATGATTTTAAATGATAATTTCTCTGCAGTAGGGAGGTTTGCAGCATTGCACCCAAGGTAGGAAATCTTTGGTCAATTGATTGCTTTGTTGGAGGACGAATCAGGAATGGTGCTTGAGAATCGTAATTCTCTCTTTTTCTAAATAAGCCAAGCAAGCTGTAGTTATGAAATTATGAATTTAACCTAAAAAAAAAAGTAGCAAATTACTGATATGTCTCCTCACACTGGTCATTAACCAAAATAAGTTCTCAGGAGAGCTAGATAAAATTATTTTACATAACTACATGAGAGATTAGTTTTACACAATTATGAATTTCCTTGTTAAATTTGGTGCAATGAAAGAAAGAGTGTATTTCATCCTTTACCTCATCTGAACCACACTGGGGAATAAAAAAAAGGATGAAATCGGAAAAATTAAGTCTGCCTATCCATTAGAAAAAAATAATTAAAAATCCATGCCTAAATAAAATTTAATGCATTTTATGTTTCAGAAAATTAAATGCACGCAGGAAAGGAATTCTTTTTTAGCCTGATAAAATAAACCACCTGATTTCATTTTATAGGGTCCACTTATTTACACAGTCACATTTCTGTGTGCAGATTTTTCCACATTTTCAACTTTTATTTTTAATTGCCAAACGTACAAGTACACAGCAACTTGTGCTTGTCAGAGAATGACTTTCACTTGTCCCAGACAATTGGACAACCTTAAGTAATATCATGCCCTGTTACTTACTTTAGGAATTATCCCCATCTGTTAAATTAATTGATCCTTACCAATTTAAAACCTTGTAAGCTAGGGTCAAGTAACTTCACTAAATGCATTTAACATGTTATTGAAATGCAGTAACTAAGGGGATCAAGTGATGTCATTCCTCCTCAAATAGATCATTCTAGCTTAAATAAACTTACATTTAATCATCATTGACTTTTGTTGTTCATCTCATTTCAGTTCTTGTATACTATGACTCTGACCAACAATCGTCTTACTCAGTAAAGGTATGCATTTTGAAGAGCCAGACAGTACAACAACTTTCCTATGGTAGCCCCAGGTAAAGTAAGCCTTTTATTTTTGATTACCGATTTGAATTTCAAACTGTTTTATTACCTTTTGTGATTATTATACCCCATGCTAGGAAGTAGATGGGGGGATTAATGGTTTTTAAACAATCAGTCAGACATTTTCTTTTCTGTATGCTAACTGTAAATCTTAATAATGATTGTAAGGTGTATATGTCTGTCTGGCAGGTATCATCTGACCTTGACCTCATTTTCATGGTTCATTGGTCAATGTTAAGTTTTCATGGTTAAGTTTGTTTCTTAGATACTATAAATAATAGGTCAACTATATTTAATGCATAGATTGATTGTAAGGTGTACATATCTGTCTGGCATGGTTCATCTGATCTTGTCCATTTTCATGGTTCATTGGTCAATGTTACGTTTTCCTGATTAAGTTTGTTTCTTAGAAACTATAAGCAATACGTCAACTATATTTGGTGTATGGAATGATTATAAGGTGTACATGTATTTCCGGTTTAGTTTATCTGACCTTGACCTCATGTTCTTGGATAATGTAAAGTTTATGTGATACTTGTGGTAAAGCTTTATATTTAGGACTGTCAACATAACATTATTGGTCAGTAAAGCAGGCGAGACATTTCAGCGTGTGCACTCTTGTTCATTTTAAGCAGCTTGTTCAAATTCAATTTCATGTAAATAATTTTTTTGCCGTTAACGATCGCATTTTATTAACGATTCAATCATGTCAACGTGTGGTTTATTATTGTTTCTCTCAATAGATATTTGGTCTTGCAGACCCCTTAGATACAATTGCTATGGGAGTATTTGATCTCGTAAAAGCAGATCGCCCAGAGCTCGATAAAAAAGATGCTTTTTGTCAAAATGGGCCTCGTAAAAGCAGACCTCGCAGAGAGCAAAATTGGAATTTTAATATAACATTGAAGAATTTAAAGGGCACTGATCTCAGAAAGCAGATCGCCCAGCAGGTCGATAAAAGATGTTCTTTGTCAAATGGGCCTCGTAAAGCAGACCTCGGCAGAGAGCAAAATTGGAATTTTAACTTAACATTGATGAATTTAAAGGGCACTGATCTCGTAAAGCAGATCGCCCAGCAGGTCGATAAAAAGATACTCTTTGGCAAATGGGCCTCGTAAAAGCAGACCTCGGCAGAGAGCAAAATTGGAATTTTAATATAACATTGATGAATTTAAAGGGCACTGATCTCATAAAAGCAGATCGCCCAGCAGGTCGATAAAAAAGATGCTCTTTGTCAAATGGGCCTCGTAAAAGCAGACCTCGGCAGAGAGCAAAATTGGAATTTTAATATAACATTGATGAATTTAAAGGGCACTGATCTCGTAAAAGCAGATCGCCCAGCAGGTCGATAAAAAAGATGCTCTTTGTCAAATGGGCCTCGTAAAAGCAGACCTCGGCAGAGAGCAAAATTGGAATTTTAATATAACATTGATGAATTTAAAGGGCCCTGATCTCGTAAAAGCAGATTGCCTAGCAGGTTGATAAAAGATGCTCTTTGTTAAATGGGTCTCGTAAAAGCAGACCTCGGCAGAGAGCAAAATTGGAATTTTAATATAACATTGATGAATTTAAAGGGCACTGATCTCAGAAAGCAGATCGCCCAGCAGGTCGATAAAAAAGATGCTCTTTGTCAAATGGGCCTCATAAAAGCAGACCTCGGCAGAGAGCAAAATTGGAATTTTAATATAACATTGATGAATTTAAAGGGCACTGATCTCGTAAAAGCAGATTGCCTAGCAGGTTGATAAAAAGATGCTCTTTGTTAAATGGGTCTCGTAAAAGCAGACCTCGGCAGAGAGCAAAATTGGAATTTTAATATAACATTGATGAATTTAAAGGGCACTGATTCGTAAAAGCAGATTGCCCAGCAGGTCGATAAAAAAGATACTCTTTGTCAAAACAGGCCTCGTAAAAGCAGACCTCGGCAGAGAGCAAAATTAAATTTTTATATAACATTGATGAATTTAAAGGGCGCTGATCTCGTAAAAGCAGGTCATATAATATGTAGGAAACTTGTTTTTATGAAAAAATATATTATAAATCTTGTCTGGCTCTATTTCCTCAAAGCAAAAGTCTGACTGATATATTTCTTACAGCAGTATACAGGTAAAACGTAATACATTTTATATTTTTACAGGAAAATAATGTTTTCACATCTAAGATTTTATCCATAAAAAAATTGCCAATAGGGATGAAAATTCCCAATTTGATTGGGGGGGACCTCAGATTTATGATGTTAAGTTATTTTACAAAACCAGATTTTGGCACTAAAGATTAAGTTTTTCTTACAATGATGATACCTTACCATCATAAATTTGATACATCAACATAATTCCCCTGAGAACTAGATGGAAATATTACTTTCCGAAAATCCTACTGGAATTTGAAGAAAGGGAGTCTTCAAAAGGTTTCACTTCCTCTTAGAGACAGTACTTTTGGAGGGCAGGACTAGACTAGAGGATGACCATTATACTTCTTATAGAAGGCATTAGACTGATAGTGTGAGATGGTACCCGTGCTTACACCATCAGTATCCTGGAAATAATAGTCTGCGGTGCTTTACTTCTCAAGATAGGGGCCTCAGTGGCTGAGTGGTCTAAGTAGTCCAACTACTGTATCACTAGCCTATCAACACTGAGGTTGTGAGTTCGAATCCTGCATGTGGCAGATGACTTCGACTCCAGATGTTATTAAGAAGATGTTTACATCACAGACCCTGGAAAAGACTCCATTGAAGCACAGCAGGATAAGCAACATTGAGATATGTATATTTTATTTAAGTTAAAACTATATTTCATTAAAATATAAACTAATCTTATGATTTTTTCTTTTGTAGCAGTTTCTTTTCGTTACAGTAGGTGAGGCCAGAGGATATTAGTCATGGACCATGAAGATGGATGGTTTCATTGTAGATGACAGATATCGTAGCATGGGTATTTGATCATTTGAATTGTACTTTAAAATTATGTTGATATTTGTTTGGTAATAAAAATCAGTTTTTCTCTAGAAAACAGCTTGAAGTTTCACTACAAATTGTACCAAAATTTCTTATTCAAATTTATACTTTAATGAAATATATTTTAATAAGAATGTATTGTAATTGGCTGCTATTAATATGAAAATAAGGAGATGTGGTATGATTGCCAATGAGACAACTATCCACCAAAGTTCAAATGAAGTGGATGTAAGCAGTTATAGGCAACCGTACAGCCTTCAACAATGAGAAAAACCCATACCATATGGGCGATTTGAAAAGGCCCTGTCATAAAATATATGAAACCATTCAATTGAGAAAAACTAACCGTCTAATTTAAAACAAAACAATTTACGAAAAACAAATATGACAGACATGAACCAATGACAACCACTGAATTACAGGCTCCTGACTTCGGACAACAAAATAAAGAATGTGGTGGGGTTAAACATAGTTCGTGAGTGCTCAACCTTCTTCTAACCTGGGACAGTGGTGTAACAGTTCTTCTTTAGATATATTTTGAAAAAAGTTTCATTTTTTTGTTTCAGATGTTACGAAGAAGATGTTTACATCACAGACCCTGAAAAAGACTCCATTGAAGCACAGCAGGATAAGCAACATTGAGATATGTATATTTTATTTAAGTTAAAACTATATTTCATTAAAATATAAACTAATCTTATGATTTTTTTTCTTTTTGTAGCAGTTTCTTTTCGTTACAGTAGCTGAGGCCAGAGGATATTAGTCATGGACCATGAAGATGGATGGTTTCATTGTAGATGACAGATATCGTAGCATGTAGGTATTTGATCATTTGAATTGTACTTTAAAATTATGTTGATATTTGTTTGGTAATAAAAATCAGTTTTTCCCTAGAAAAACATGTGAAACAGCTTGAAGTTTCACTACAAATTGTACCAAAATTTCTTATTCAAATTTATACTTTAATGAAATATATTTTAATAAGAATTGGCTGCTATTAATATGAAAATAAGGAGATGTGGTATGATTGCCAATGAGACAACTATCCACCAAAGTTCAAATGAAGTGGATGTAAGCAGTTATACGCAAACCTGCACAGCCTTCAACAATGAGAAAACCCATACCATATGGGGAATTTTTAAATGCCCTGTCATAAAAATATGAAACCATTTAATTGAGAAAAACTAACTGCCTAATTTAAAACAAAACAATTTATTGAAAACAAATATGACAGACATGAACCAACGACAACCACTGAACTACAGGCTCCTGACTTCGGACAACAAAATAAAGAATGTGGTGGGGTTAAACATGTTTGTGAGTGCTCAACCTTCTTCTAACCTGGGACAGTGGTGTAACAGTTCTTCTTTATATATATTTTGAAAAAAGTTTCATTTTTTTGTTTCAGATGTTACGAAGAAGATGTTTACATCACAGACCCTGAAAAAGACTCCATTGAAGCACAGCAGGATAAGCAACATTGAGATATGTATATTTTATTTAAGTTAAAACTATATTTCATTAAAATATAAACTAATCTTATGATTTTTTTCTTTTTGTAGCAGTTTCTTTTCGTTACAGTAGCTGAGGCCAGAGGATATTAGTCATGGACCATGAAGATGGATGGTTTCATTGTAGATGACAGATACGTAGCATGTAGTATTTGATCATTTGAATTGTACTTTAAAATTATGTTGATATTTGTTTGGTAATAAAAATCAGTTTTCTCTAGAAAACAGCTTGAAGTTCACTACAAATTGTACCAAAATTTCTTATTCAAATTTATACTTTAATGAAATATATTTTAATAAGAATGTATTGTAATTGGCTGCCATTAATATAAAAATAAGGAGATGTGGTATGATTGCCAATGAGACAACTATCCACCAAAGTTCAAATGAAGTGGATGTAAGCAGTTATACGCAACCGTACAGCCTTCAACAATGAGAAAACCCATACCATATGGGCAATTTTAAAGGCCCTGTCATAAAAAATATGAAACCATTTAATTGAGAAAACTAACGGCCTAATTTAAAACAAAACAATTTACGAAAAACAAATATGACAGACATGAACCAACGACAACCACTGAACTACAGGCTCCTGACTTGGGACAACAAAATAAAGAATGGTGGGGTTAAACATAGTTTGTGAGTGCTCAACCTTCTTCTAACCTGGGACAGTGGTGTAACAGTTGTTCTTTATTTACATTTTGAAAAAGTTTCATTTTTTGTTTCAGATGTTCTGAAGAAGATGTTTACATCACAGACCCTGAAAAGACTCCATTGAAGCACAGCAGGATAAGCAACATTGAGATATGTATATTTTATTTAAGTTAAAACTATATTTCATTAAAATATAAACTAATCTTACAATTTTTTTTCTTTTGTAGCAGTTTCTTTTAGTTACAGTAGCTGAGGCCAGAGGATATTAGTCATGGACCATGAAGATGGATGGTTTCATTGTAGATGACAGATATCGTAGCATGTAGGTATTTGATCATTTGAATTGTACTTTAAAATTATGTTGATATTTGTTTGGTAATAAAATCAGTTTTCCCTAGAAAACATGTGCTTGAAGTTTCACTACAAATTGTACCAAAATTTCTTATTCAAATTTATACTTTAATGAAATATATTTTAATAAGAATGTATTGTAATTGGCTGCTATTAATATGAAAATAAGGAGATGTGGTATGATTGCCAATGAGACAACTATCCACCAAAGTTCAAATGAAGTGGATGTAAGCAGTTATAGGCAACCGTGACAGCCTTCAACAATGAGAAAACCCATACCATATGGGCGATTTTAAAAGGCCCTGTCATAAAAATATGAAACCATTCAATTGAAAAAACTAACGAGCCTAATTTAAAACAAAACAATTTACGAAACAAATATGACAGACATGAACCAACGACAACCACTGAACTACAGGCTCCTGACTTGGACAACAAAATAAAGAATGTGGTGAGGTTAAACATAGTTTGTGAGTGCTCAACCTTTTCTAACTGGGACAGTGGTGTAACAGTTCTTCTTTAGATATATTTTGAAAAAGTTTCATTTTTTTGTTTCAGATGTCACGAAGAAGATGTTTACATCACAGACCCTGAAAAAGATTCCATTGAAGCACAGCAGGATAAGCAACATTGAGATATGTATATTTTATTTAAGTTAAAACTATATTTCATTAAAATATAAACTAATCTGAAGGTTTTTTTTCTTTTTGTAGCAGTTTCTTTTCGTTACAGTAGGTGAGGCCAGAGGATATTAGTCATGGACCATGAAGATGGATGGTTTCATTGTAGATGACAGATATCGTAGCATGTAGGTATTTGATCATTTGAATTGTACTTTAAAATTATGTTGATATTTGTTTGGTAATAAAAATCAGTTTTTCTCTAGAAAACAGCTTGAAGTTTCACTACAAATTGTACCAAAATTTCTTATTCAAATTTATACTTTAATGAAATATATTTTAATAAGAATGTATTGTAATTGGCTGCTATTAATATGAAAATAAGGAGATGTGGTATGATTGCCAATGAGACAACTATCCACCAAAGTTCAAATGAAGTGGATGTAAGCAGTTATAGGCAACCGTACAGCCTTCAACAATGAGAAAAACCCATACCATATGGGCGATTTTAAAAGGCCCTGTCATAAAAAATATGAAACCATTCAATTGAGAAAAACTAACGGCCTAATTTAAAACAAAACAATTTACGAAAAACAAATATGACAGACATGAACCAACGACAACCACTGAACTACAGGCTCCTGACTTCGGACAACAAAATAAAGAATGTGGTGGGGTTAAACATAGTTTGTGAGTGCTCAACCTTCTTCTAACCTGGGACAGTGGTGTAACAGTTCTTCTTTAGATATATTTTGAAAAAAGTTTCATTTTTTTGTTTCAGATGTTACGAAGAAGATGTTTACATCACAGACCCTGAAAAAGACTCCATTGAAGCACAGCAGGATAAGCAACATTGAGATATGTATATTTTATTTAAGTTAAAACTATATTTCATTAAAATATAAACTAATCTTATGATTTTTTTCTTTTTGTAGCAGTTTCTTTTCGTTACAGTAGCTGAGGCCAGAGGATATTAGTCATGGACCATGAAGATGGATGGTTTCATTGTAGATGACAGATATCGTAGCATGTAGGTATTTGATCATTTGAATTGTACTTTAAAATTATGTTGATATTTGTTTGGTAATAAAGATCAGTTTTTCCTAGAAAACATGTGGCTTGAAGTTTCACTACAAATTGTACCAAAATTTCTTATTCAAATTTATACTTTAATGAAATATATTTTAATAAGAATTGGCTGCTATTAATATGAAAATAAGGAGATGTGGTATGATTGCCAATGAGACAACTATCCACCAAAGTTCAAATGAAGTGGATGTAAGCAGTTATACGCAACCGTACAGCCTTCAACAATGAGAAAACCCATACCATATGGGGAATTTTTAAATGCCCTGTCATAAAAATATGAAACCATTTAATTGAGAAAAACTAACTGCCTAATTTAAAACAAAACAATTTACGAAAAACAAATATGACAGACATGAACCAACGACAACCACTGAACTACAGGCTCCTGACTTCGGACAACAAAATAAAGAATGTGGTGGGGTTAAACATGTTTGTGAGTGCTCAACCTTCTTCTAACCTGGGACAGTGGTGTAACAGTTCTTCTTTATATATATTTTGAAAAAAGTTTCATTTTTTTGTTTCAGATGTTACGAAGAAGATGTTTACATCACAGACCCTGAAAAAGACTCCATTGAAGCACAGCAGGATAAGCAACATTGAGATATGTATATTTTATTTAAGTTAAAACTATATTTCATTAAAATATAACTAATCTTATGATTTTTTCTTTTGTAGCAGTTTCTTTTCGTTACAGTAGCTGAGGCCAGAGGATATTAGTCATGGACCATGAAGATGGATGGTTTCATTGTAGATGACAGATATCGTAGCATGTAGGTATTTGATCATTTGAATTGTACTTTAAAATTATGTTGATATTTGTTTGGTAATAAAAATCAGTTTTTCTCTAGAAAAACAGCTTGAAGTTTCACTACAAATTGTACCAAAATTTCTTATTCAAATTTATACTTTAATGAAATATATTTTAATAAGAATGTATTGTAATTGGCTGCCATTAATATAAAAATAAGGAGATGTGGTATGATTGCCAATGAGACAACTATCCACCAAAGTTCAAATGAAGTGGATGTAAGCAGTTATACGCAACCGTACAGCCTTCAACAATGAGAAAACCCATACCATATGGGCAATTTTAAAGGCCCTGTCATAAAAAATATGAAACCATTTAATTGAGAAAACTAACGGCCTAATTTAAAACAAAACAATTTACGAAAAACAAATATGACAGACATGAACCAACGACAACCACTGAACTACAGGCTCCTGACTTCGGACAACAAAATAAAGAATGTGGTGGGGTTAAACATAGTTTGTGAGTGCTCAACCTTCTTCTAACCTGGGACAGTGGTGTAACAGTTGTTCTTTATTTACATTTTGAAAAAGTTTCATTTTTTGTTTCAGATGTTACGAAGAAGATGTTTACATCACAGACCCTGAAAAAGACTCCATTGAAGCACAGCAGGATAAGCAACATTGAGATATGTATATTTTATTTAAGTTAAAACTATATTTCATTAAAATATAAACTAATCTTACAATTTTTTTCTTTTGTAGCAGTTTCTTTTCGTTACAGTAGCTGAGGCCAGAGGATATTAGTCATGGACCATGAAGATGGATGGTTTCATTGTAGATGACAGATATCGTAGCATGTAGGTATTTGATCATTTGAATTGTACTTTAAAATTATGTTGATATTTGTTTGGTAATAAAATCAGTTTTCCCTAGAAAACATGTGGCTTGAAGTTTCACTACAAATTGTACCAAAATTTCTTATTCAAATTTATACTTTAATGAAATATATTTTAATAAGAATGTATTGTAATTGGCTGCTATTAATATGAAAATAAGGAGATGTGGTATGATTGCCAATGAGACAACTATCCACCAAAGTTCAAATGAAGTGGATGTAAGCAGTTATAGGCAACCGTACAGCCTTCAACAATGAGAAAAACCCATACCATATGGGCGATTTTAAAAGGCCCTGTCATAAAAAATATGAAACCATTCAATTGAAAAAACTAACGGCCTAATTTAAAACAAAACAATTTACGAAAAACAAATATGACAGACATGAACCAACGACAACCACTGAACTACAGGCTCCTGACTTGGACAACAAAATAAAGAATGTGGTGAGGTTAAACATAGTTTGTGAGTGCTCAACCTTCTTCTAACTGGGACAGTGGTGTAACAGTTCTTCTTTAGATATATTTTGAAAAAGTTTCATTTTTTGTTTCAGAAGTTACGAAGATGTTTACATCACAGACCCTGAAAAAGACTCCATTGAAGCACAGCAGGATAAGCAACATTGAGATATGTATATTTTATTTAAGTTAAAACTATATTTCATTAAAATATAAACTAATCTTATGATTTTTTTCTTTTGTAGCAGTTTCTTTTCGTTACAGTAGTTGACACCAGAGGATATTAGTCATGGACCATGAAGATGGATGGTTTCATTGTAGATGACAGATATTGTAGCATGTAGGTATTTGGTCATTTGAATTGTACTTTAAAATTATGTTGATATTTGTTTGGTAATAAAAATCAGTTTTTCTCTAGAAAAACAAGAAAAACAGCTTGAAATTTCACTACAAATTGTACTAAAATTTCTTATTCAATTTTATACTTTAATGAAATATATTTTAATAAGAATGTATTGTAATTGGCTGCCATTAATATAAAAATAAGGAGATGTGGTATGATTGCCAATGAGACAACTATCCACCAAAGTTCAAATGAAGTGGATGTAAGCAGTTATAGGCAGCCGTACAGCCTTCAACAATGAGAAAACCCATACCATATGGGCAATTTTAAAGGCCCTGTCATAAAAATATGAAACCATTTAATTGAGAAAAACTAACGGCCTAATTTAAAACAAAACAATTTACTGAAAAACAAATATGACAGACATGAACCAACGACAACCACTGAACTACAGGCTCCTGACTTGGGACAACAAAATAAAGAATGTGGTGGGGTTAAACATAGTTTGTGAGTGCTCAACCTTCTTCTAACCTGGGACAGTGGTGTAACAGTTGTTCTTTATATACATTTTGAAAAAGTTTCATTTTTTGTTTCAGATGTTACAAAGAAGATGTTTACATCACAGACCCTGAAAAGACTCCATTGAAGCACAGCAGGATAAGCAACATTGAGATATGTATATTTTATTTAAGTTAAAACTATATTTCATTAAAATATAAACTAATCTTACGATTTTTTTCTTTTGTAGCAGTTTCTTTTCGTTACAGTAGCTGAGGTCAGAGGATATTAGTCATGGACCATGAAGATGGATGGTTTCATTGTAGATGACAGATATCGTAGCATGTATGTATTTGATCATTTGAATTGTACTTTAAAATTATGTTGATATTTGTTTGGTAATAAAAATCAGTTTTCTGTAGAAAAACAGCTTGAAGTTTCACTACAAATTGTACCAAAATTTCTTATTCAAATTTATACTTTAATGAAATATATTTTAATAAGAATGTATTGTAATTGGCTGCCATTAATATAAAAATAAGGAGATGTGGTATGATTGCCAATGAGACAACTATCCACCAAAGTTCAAATGAAGTGGATGTAAGCAGTTATAGGCAACCGTACAGCCTTCAACAATGAGAAAACCCATACCATATGGGCGATTTTAAAAGGCCCTGTCATAAAAATATGAAACCATTCAATTGAGAAAAACTAACTGCCTAATTTAAAACAAAACAATTTACGAAAAACAAATATGACAGACATGAACCAATGACAACCACTGAACTACAGGGTCCTGACTTGGACAACAAATTAAGAATGTGGTGGGGTTAAAATGTTTGTGAGTGCTCAACCTTCTTCTAACCTGGGACAGTGGTGTAACAGTTCTTCTTTAGATATATTTTGAAAAAGTTTCATTTTTTGTTTCAGATGTTACAAAGAAGATGTTTACATCACAGACCCTGAAAAGACTCCATTGAAGCACAGCAGGATAAGCAACATTGAGATATGTATATTTTATTTAAGTTAAAACTATATTTCATTAAAATATAAACTAATCGTATGATTTTTTCTTTTGTAGCAGTTTCTTTTCGTTACAGTAGCTGAGGCCAGAGGATATTAGTCATGGACCATGAAGACGGATGGTTTCATTGTAGATGACAAATATCGTAGCATGTAGGTATTTGATCATTTGAATTGTACTTTGAAATTATGTTGATATTTGTTTGGTAATAAAAATCAGTTTTCTGTAGAAAAACAAGAAAAACAGCTTGAAGTTTCACTACAAATTGTACCAAAATTTCTTATTCAAATTTATACTTTAATGAAATATATTTTAATAAGAATGTATTGTAATTGGCTGCCATTAATATAAAAATAAGGAGATGTGGTATGATTGCCAATGAGACAACTATCCACCAAAGTTCAAATGAAGTGGATGTAAGCAGTTATAGGCAACCGTACAGCCTTCAACAATGAGAAAAACCCATACCATATGGGCGATTTTAAAAGGCCCTGTCATAAAAAATATGAAACCATTCAATTGAGAAAAACTAACGGCCTAATTTAAAACAAAACAATTTACGAAAAACAAATATGACAGACATGAACCAATGACAACCACTGAATTACAGGTTCCTGACTTCGGACAACAAAATAAAGAATGTGGTGGGGTTAAACATGTTTGTGAGTGCTCAACCTTCTTCTAACCTGGGACAGTGGTGTAACAGTTCTTCTTTAGATATATTTTGAAAAAAGTTTCATTTTTTTGTTTCAGATGTTACGAAGAAGATGTTTACATCACAGACCCTGAAAAAGACTCCATTGAAGCACAGCAGGATAAGCAACATTGAGATATGTATATTTTATTTAAGTTAAAACTATATTTCATTTAAATATAAACTAATCTATGATTTTTCTTTTTGTAGCAGTTTCTTTTCGTTACAGTAGTTGAGGCCAGAGGATATTAGTCATGGACCATGAAGATGGATGGTTTCATTGTAGATGACAGATATCGTAGCATGTAGGTATTTGATCATTTGAATTGTACTTTAAAATTATGTTGATATTTGTTTGGTAATAAAATCAGTTTTTCTGTAGAAAAACAGCTTTAAGTTTCACTACAAATTGTACCAAAATTTCTTATTCAAATTTATACTTTAATGAAATATATTTTAATAAGAATGTATTGTAATTGGCTGCTATTAATATGAAAATAAGGAGATGTGGTATGATTGCCAATGAGACAACTATCCACCAAAGTTCAAATGAAGTGGATGTAAGCAGTTACTGTAAACAGGAAATTTTCGCGGCAGTTTTATTTTCGCTATTTTCGCGGTAAGAATTGAAACGCGAAAATAAAGCGACCGCTAAAATTTCAAGAAAATCTATTCATAAAATGAAAACCATACATATTTATATGACAGACCTTTCATGGTATTCCTAATTATTGGAAGATTTTATATGGACAGAAGTAGTATACCTAAAACGACAAAGTTATTTTTCATTTACCTGTATATATTATGAAAACCGGTTTTTCAAAAGTGATTATTTTCTAAGGGTTAAATATTTCATGGTGGTGTCTTGCCATGGCTTTGTTTGGACTTGTTTGTTTGCTTTTGGTCTTGAATGTTTGTCCCTAATATTTTTTAACTATGTATTTGCATTCAGGTATCACAGATCAAATTTATTCGTTCATAGTGTGTTAATTTATGTTTTGATTGAGTTAAGCCTTCCAATTGATTTTTATCGTGTGTTTTCTATGTTGTGATGTTATACTATTGTTTCAGAAAAAGGGAGAAGGTTTGGTACCATTAAAACGTTTAATCCGCTGCAAATGTTTGCACCTGTCCTAAGTCAGGAATCTGATGTACAGTAGTTGTCGTTTGTTTATGTAATTTATACGTGTTTCTCGTTTCTCGTTTTTTATATAGACTAGACCGTTGGTTTTCCCGTTTGAATGGTTTTACACTAGTAATTTTGGGGCCCTTTATAGCTTGTTGTTCGGTGTGAGCCAAGGCTCCGTGTTGAAGGCCGTACATTGACCTATAATGGTTTACTTTTATAAATTGTTATTTGGATGGAGAGTTGTCTCATTGGCACTCACACCACATCTTCCTATATCTATATACGTTTATGAATAGGATATGTAGAGGACCACTGTATAACACGGATTTTACAGATGACAGATCGATACCTCAAATCATAACTGTATTTCTAAATGAAAAGCAATGTTAGAAGTCATGACTTTAACTCAAGTTAATCTTCTTAACATGGAAGACATCTAAAGCAAGTGGAAATTACGATATTAATATTTGTTATGTAAACAACACTCGTTACAAATATGTAAATGACATCTGTCAATCAGTTTTAAAAGTATTACCTCGTTGAATCTGCTACACAGATAAATCAGATCAAAAGATCGATTAATTAGCATTAATCCTGACAACATTTTATTTTAATTCATTCTTAATTAGGTCTTCTTATCAGTTATTGTGTATGTAAGCAAAACGACACAACTTTTAATCTCTTTTAACATCAATCAACCGAAAACAAAAGATTTCTGATTGATTTTATCATTTGATTTACTATACATTTGAAGCTGTTCACTTTCTATATCCTTTATGAAAATATTTATATAGGCCACAGGAAATCGCGAATTCAAAGCGGCGCAATTTAGATAGTGTTTATAAAACGCGAAATAAAGACGGCAGCGAAAATTTCCCGGTTTACAGTATAGGCAACCGTACAGCCTTCAACATTGAGAAAACCCATACCGTATGGGCGATTTTAAAAGGCCCTGTCATAAAAAATATGAAACCATTCAATTGAGAAAAACTAACGGCCTAATTTAAAACAAAACAATTTACGAAAAACAAATATGACAGACATGAACCAACGACAACCACTGAACTACAGGCTCCTGACTTCGGACAACAAAATAAAGAATGTGGTGGGGTTAAACATGTTTGTGAGTGCTCAACCTTCTTCTAACCTGGGACAGTGGTGTAACAGTTCTTCTTTAGATATATTTTGAAAAAGTTTCATTTTTTTGTTTCAGATGTTACTGAAGAAGATGTTTACATCACAGACCCTGAAAAGACTCCATTGAAGCACAGCAGGATAAGCAACATTGAGATATGTATATTTTATTTAAGTTAAAACTATATTTCATTAAAATATAAACTAATCTTATGATTTTTTCTTTTGTAGCAGTTTCTTTTCGTTACAGTAGTTGAGGCCAGAGGATATTAGTCATGGACCATGAAGATGGATGGTTTCATTGTAGATGACAGATATCGTAGCATGTAGGTATTTGATCATTTGAATTGTACTTTAAAATTATGTTGATATTTGTTTGGTAATAAAAATCAGTTTTCTGTAGAAAAACAGCTTTAAGTTTCACTACAAATTGTACCAAAATTTCTTATTCAAATTTATACTTTAATGAAATATATTTTAATAAGAATGTATTGTAATTGGCTGCTATTAATATGAAAATAAGGAGATGTGGTATGATTGCCAATGAGACAACTATCCACCAAAGTTCAAATGAAGTGGATGTAAGCAGTTACTGTAAACAGGAAATTTTCGCGGCAGTTTTATTTTCGCTATTTTCATGGTAAGAATTGAAACGCGAAAATAAAGCGACCGCTAAAATTTCAAGAAAATCTATTCATAAAATGAAAACCATACATATTTATATGACAGACCTTTCATGGTATTCCTAATTATTGGAAGATTTTATATGGACAGAAGTAGTATACCTAAAACGACAAAGTTATTTTTCATTTACCTGTATATATTATGAAAACCGGTTTTTTCAAAAGTGATTATTTTCTAAGGGTTAAATATTTCATGGTGGTGTCTTGCCATGGCTTTGTTTGGACTTGTTTGTTTGCTTTTTGGTCTTGAATGTTTGTCCCTAATATTTTTTAACTATGTATTTGCATTCAGGTATCACAGATCAAATTTATTCGTTCATAGTGTGTTAATTTATGTTTTGATTGAGTTAAGCCTTCCAATTGATTTTTATCGTGTGTTTTCTATGTTGTGATGTTATACTATTGTTTCAGAAAAGGAGAAGGTTTGGTACCATTAAAACGTTTAATCCGCTGCAAATGTTTGCACCTGTCCTAAGTCAGGAATCTGATGTACAGTAGTTGTCGTTTGTTTATGTAATTTATACGTGTTTCTCGTTTCTCGTTTTATATAGACTAGACCGTTGGTTTTCCCGTTTGAATGGTTTTACACTAGTAATTTTGGGGCCCTTTATAGCTTGTTGTTCGGTGTGAGCCAAGGCTCCGTGTTGAAGGCCGTACATTGACCTATAATGGTTTACTTTTATAAATTGTTATTTGGATGGAGAGTTGTCTCATTGGCACTCACACCACATCTTCCTATATCTATATACGTTTATGAATAGGATATGTAGAGGACCACTGTATAACACGGATTTTACAGATGACAGATCGATACCTCAAATCATAACTGTATTTCTAAATGAAAAGCAATGTTAGAAGTCATGACTTTAACTCAAGTTAATCTTCTTAACATGGAAGACATCTAAAGCAAGTGGAAATTACGATATTAATATTTGTTATGTAAACAACACTCGTTACAAATATGTAAATGACATCTGTCAATCAGTTTTAAAAGTATTACCTCGTTGAATCTGCTACACAGATAAATCAGATCAAAAGATCGATTAATTAGCATTAATCCTGACAACATTTTATTTTAATTCATTCTTAATTAGGTCTTCTTATCAGTTATTGTGTATGTAAGCAAAACGACACAACTTTTAATCTCTTTTAACATCAATCAACCGAAAACAAAAGATTTCTGATTGATTTTATCATTTGATTTACTATACATTTGAAGCTGTTCACTTTCTATATCCTTTATGAAAATATTTATATAGGCCACAGGAAATCGCGAATTCAAAACGACGGAATTTAGATAGTGTTTATAAACGAAATAAAGACAATGCGAAAATTTCCGGTTTACAGTATAGGCAACCGTACAGCCTTCAACATTGAGAAAACCCATACCGTATGGGCGATTTTAAAAGGCCCTGTCATAAAATATATGAAACCATTCAATTGAGAAAACTAACGGCCTAATTTAAAACAAAACAATTTACGAAAAACAAATATGACAGACATGAACCAACGACAACCACTGAACTACAGGCTCCTGACTTCGGACAACAAAATAAAGAATGTGGTGGGGTTAAACATGTTTGTGAGTGCTCAACCTTCTTCTAACCTGGGACAGTGGTGTAACAGTTCTTCTTTATATATATTTTGAAAAAGTTTCATTTTTTGTTTCAGATGTTACTGAAGAAGATGTTTACATCACAGACCCTGAAAAGACTCCATTGAAGCACAGCAGGATAAGCAACATTGAGATATGTATATTTTATTTAAGTTAAAACTATATTTCATTAAAATATAAACTAATCTCATGATTTTTTTCTTTTGTTGCAGTTTCTTTTCGTTACAGTAGCTGAGGCCAGAGGATATTAGTCATGGACCATGAAGATGGATGGTTTCATTGTAGATGACAGATATCGTAGCATGTAGGTATTTGATCATTTGAATTGTACTTTAAAATTATGTTGATATTTGTTTGGTAATAAAGATCAGTTTTCCCTAGAAAACATGTGGCTTGAAGTTTCACTACAAATTGTACCAAAATTTCTTATTCAAATTTATACTTTAATGAAATATATTTTAATAAGAATGTATTGTAATTGGCTGCTATTAATATGAAAATAAGGAGATGTGGTATGATTGCCAATGAGACAACTATCCACCAAAGTTCAAATGAAGTGGATGTAAGCAGTTATAGGCAACCGTATAGCCTTCAACAATGAGAAAACCCATACCATATGGTCGATTTTAAAAGGCCGTCATAAAAATATGAAACAGTTCAATTGAGAAAACTAACGGCCTAATTTATAACACAACAATTTACTAAAAACTTTATTTATTTATTTTTGTTATCGGAAATATACTTGGCCTCTTAATTTAGGATTTGACATAAAACATGTGTCACATTAATTTCTGAGTTAATTATAAGAGCAAATAGTTTCTTAACATTGACAATCTGGATAATTACATATTTATATTTTCATCTATGTGCAGAGTGAAGATTGAAAAACCAAATGAAGCATCAAAGATAGCAGCTCCATGGAAGATGTTTTACTTAGAGCTTCAACCAAGTCTGAGGACTGCCATGAAAGGAACCAAGCAGCAAGGATAGCCGCTCCAAGGAAGATTATTAGATTGATCTTCACCCCCAAGTCTGAGGCTTTGACATGAAAGAAATAATGCAAGTATATTTAAGCCAAACATTTTCTGTACACTAAGTATATTTAAGCCAAACATTTTCTGTACACTATCTAGAAAATGTGATAAAATACATAAGGCAACACACATTTTTCTTATTTTGCACATTTACAACACACAAAAATAGATAATTTATCAGTTTGATAAATGTTTTCCAGGTACACGAATAAAATTTTATACCATGAAAAGTAAATCCTGTGATAGAATTTTGTCCTTCAAGGGGAAACTAGTACAATAAACTGCAAGAATACTTCTTTCAAGGAGGATAACTCAAGATTATACACATTTTTTTTGGCAGTTGAAATTTAAATTGATTTATTTTATGTTTTTTCCAGGTTTTTATATTTATTAAACAATATTTTTTTTTATGCTATACTATTATGCAATCAGAATACAGAATAAATTTTTAAAAATTTAGGTCGGCAATTTAACAGATTTGTAAAATATATAATTTGTGTCAATTTTAATTCCTTTTTAGGTTATTTCAGTGCCAATGTTTTCATGGATGAGGAGTAAGACTTGGTGGTATAATATTTCTAATATACATGTAGGTATATAATTCCTCTATTTAAACAAATTTTATTATCATCATAAAATAAGTTTATAGGAAATAAAATGTGCACTAGGCTTAAAGTTGTAAGAGGTCAAATGTTTTTTTTGTCCCCAATGAATGTTTAAAAGATTTGAATTGATTACATAGATGTCATATTTGTTTGTGTTGTTGGGATTTTGTCACATTGATGTGTTCTCTGCATCTTCTATTACCTTAATATGTTATATATCACCTATTTCTATACAATGTACACTAACGATGATTCTTTTTAACTATTTTGAATAACTAAGCATTTTATATTTCAGGTTTGCATTACAGCTTGTCCTTACAGATTGATGTTGGAAATGGCTATTGGAGTTGACTTTTAAAAGTAAGAAAGAACTATTATATAGATTCATAAACTTTTTATTAAAGATCATGTAAATTCCCAGGATTTTTCATAATTTTTATAATCATATTACAATTTAATGTTTTCTGGAAGGACATGTCAAGTTTTAGGAAGACAAAATGATTACTTGAAATTTTCTCTCATTTCTTTTCTAACCTTTAATTGTAATTCCCAGTTTGCTAATTGTTGCCTATTTCAGTTTCTTAAAATATGACAGAAAAATTGAAAAGTGTCATTTCTTTTTCAGATAACAAATACTGTGGCTGCAGGAAATAATTGTGTGATTAATTCTCGTACCAAGTTTTTGCAAGGGTTCTTAATGTGTAGACAGCATGTCACTCTCAACATAAGGCATCTGATTTAGCGTCCCCATTCTGACTGGACGTGGCTGCGAATACATACATCCTGCACTACAAAACAGACGCTCCACTTTTGCAAGGGTTTTACTACCAGTCTGAAGAAGACCAAGAGTGACCATGTTTCTATTCCCAAGTCACCCTTTGAGGTCTTTCGAAATGGACAGAAAGTTTTCCAATATGAATGGTTCATATAACTCTTGTAAAAACCAGTTAAAGAATGTATTTGATAAATTGTAATATTTTTAATGCAAAGATTCTCCATTTTCAACAAGAGTGGAGGTTGTATTTATGGGTTATCTAGTGTTTTGAATTTTACCAAACTTTCTTTTCTCTCTACCATTAAATGCCATGACTTTCTTTTCTCTCTACCATTAAATGCCATGGAATTTTTTACTTGTGGACCTTAACTTTTGTCTAACAGATATAATGGTTTTATCTAGTAATCATTTCCATTAGTTAAGAATGGAGAATCTAAAATTAAAAAATATTGGATACATTCAAGAGATTACATGTAGAAATGTTTATGTTTAAGTATTCTTAATTAACTAGCAGTCACAGACATGTGTCTTGACTAAATATCAAGCCTATCGCTCAGTTGTAATGGATGATAAGTCTTACAGTGCCAAGGGGAGGTAATACCCCTGTTTAACTCCTCATACTTGAATTTTCTTTAGTGTTGGCCAGTATAACTAGACATTTTTTCTTTATTTTTTAATATTTTATTGGTAGACAGACTAAGCATGGTTTTGGGTTTTTTTTTCTGTTAACATTAACAATATCATGCAGTCCATGGTTCAAGTTTCTCAAATATCAGTAAATTTGTCAAACCTTCATGGAATTTTTGAACATAAAAGCAGAAGCTTTTCTTTAATCCAAAGATAATATCAAAAGCAAAACTTGGAATTCAATTTTTGTATCTTAATCTTGGGTTTACAGGCCTCTACATTATCATTTTTTCTAACTTGTCCCTTCGGACAAGTTGCAAGAAAATCAACTTGTCCGAACTCTTAACTCACTTGTCCGAAATTATAATTGAAAATCTTACATATTGATGATATGCACTAATAACACTTGAGCTTTGATTGTACCTATAATGATGGGAGCATTTTGTTATGCTATATGAATTTGTTTGTAACTAATTTTAAAAGAATACCACATCAAAATTCATTTTATTATTTCAGACTGAAAGATTATTTGCAAGACTGAGTTCTCTGACTCAATGTCACTATCATGTGTCGATCATTAAATCATCATGACATCAATTCCCAAATCACTAGGTTCTCCTAAGGCTATGGACCTATTCATTCTGTAGTAGTGGTATGGGTTAAACCAAGGATGTAAATACACCTGGCCACCTTGTATATAATTCAACCTTTTTAGCTTTTAAATTTATTGATGGTGGCAAAACAAGCTTTTGTAATTTTATTTTGATTTTTATGTACATTGAAACATGATCATGAAGTACATAAAACATTTCACTGAGAAAATCAGCCTTTTTAGATTTTATTTAATTTTTACATCTTAACTTATTATTTTTATACATAGATCTTATTAAATAAAACCTCTTTTAATGTATTGTTATGCATAAAAGCAAAATCAAATGAAACATACCTTAATTTAAAATTTTAAGGTTAAGGTAAAACTCCATATGGAGGTGCTCCTAATTCAAGGAGGCTTATACTAAGAAGAAGCATTAACATTGGTTTCTTTCCCCCTTACTTATATTCCCCTGGTCAGCCGCTGCCAGCATGTTCAAATACGTTCAATCAATGGATATCATTTCATTGTGTATGATCAATAAAACAATCATTCAATTTTTTGGAATGTATAAGTCTTGAATTTGATCTATTTTATATCTGACATCGATTTTTCACTTGTCCCATCGGACAAGTAGTATGGTGAATCTACTTGCCCGACGCCTGTGTCCACTTGTCCCGGACAATCGGACAAACGGTAATGTCGAGCCCTGGTTTAAGAATATTAGACATCAATAGCTTTATAGAATTTTAAGAAACCTTAACAGAAACTTTTGATTAAGAGAAATGTCTGAAGTAATATTGGAAAATATTTTTTTTTCATTTTTTAGTATTTTACTGAAAAATGGACTTATTTTCGTTTTGCATTTAAGATTTACATTTAGCCTCTGATTATGTTTTTTAAGACATCAATAACTGCTTAAAACCTCCCTTGAATGTTGGGAAACATGAACATGAATATCTTCATGATCAAGAAAAAACGTTTCATTTTTATATTTTATCTTTCCATATTTTATTGGTAAATTGATTTGGTTTTTTACCGCAAACTTTAAACTGAAAGCAGCAACACAGGCATCCTCCAATTTTTTTATTGCTGTTTTTACCAGTTATGTATATGTGTTCATTATTTCTACTTGCATCATATTATTGTTTTTTGATTGATGATAAGTAAAACAGTAAAATTATTGTAATTTGAGCAGTACAAGAGTACTGGATTTGTTTTACAAAATATCCATTAGACTTGCAACTGTTTTTATACATTGAGTTATCTTTGGCTGACATTTGTCATGTCCTAAAAACAAGTCAAATATTGATGGAAGCACCTTACTTTCAGAGAATGTTAAAAAATACTTTCTGTAAAACAATAATTTGTATGATGTAAAAAAATTTATATTAAAAAGGTTGACCCATTAGGTCTGGGGACACAGTTATCATCCTTTGATTTTTGTTGTCTTCAAAAAGAGTCCCTAATGTGGACATTGTATAACTAATGGTTATAGACAACTGAAAAAGACCCATTTTTCAAACTTCCTTCCTATACACCTTCCAAGTTTATTTCTTTATATTTTATGCATAAAATAGTAAGTAGGTGAATGAATTACATGTAAAAAAAATATTTGGGGCATGAATTTTTAGGTAAAGTAGTGATTTTGTCCAGTTTTGAAAAGGTCAAAATTAGTATGTCTGAAGCTGTCAATTTGAATTACAGACCCCTTAACTTATAATTGTCCATATTTTGAGTTGGAGCTAATACACTTTTCTATAATTTTTATATGATTTTTTCCAAAAGTAGTACACTACACTGTAAATATCTTTTTTGGATAAAGCAGGTTTTTAATTTAGTGTTTTTTTTGTCTGAAAGAAATTCACTACGAAATAACTGTGTTCTTTGGCCATTATTTCAGAATCTAATGCATTCTGGTTATCATTTTATCATTTGTTCTGAAAACATACAAAAGAGAAATATTTGATACATCTATTTTCTTTTTAATATATGTTTAGGCTACATGTTGATATGATAAAAAGAAAAAAAGCTTTCTGCTACTACAAATTTTAAAACTTTCTTTTCATTCATTTATATTGTCCTTGAAAATTAATTTAGTTTTTTATTCATGAAATGTACATAAAAAGAAAATCTGACACCTATAACACCGCCCTTAATTGTTAATTAAAAGTTGACGACCTACATTACTTGTTGATCTTGAAAATGCATTACTTCCAAAAATTTCATTTTTTGTGTGTGTTATCTAGGGTAATATTATTCTTCAACCCCCAAAATTTTTAGTCTGCCCTTGCATAAACTTTTTGAATAGGATTTTTCTAGTGTTTTAAGGCAATGAATTACATTAGATAATGCTTAATAACTACTAGATACGTTTTTCTTTTAAAATACAACTGTCATGTAAGGATTACATATTAAATATGCCATATGAATAAGTTTATCAGTTTTCAAGAGCAACTTGACAGCATGTCATCTTTATAAAGCAAAATAACGATTTCTGATAAACTGTATCAGAAGAAAATTGCTGATCACCATGAACCTATAGTCTATATTAAATTTTTACTGTTTTTTATTCTTGTGTCTTCAAGGGATAGGATTCATTAACCCACTGTAAGAACCAGTATTCTGTGAAGGACTTTGTCTTTAAGCATTTCTCCTCATCTTTGATAACATTGCAGGTATTTAGGCATATCTAAAAAAAGGGGGGGCATGTTTTTGCTGACTTCAAGTGAATTTTTTGTATTGTTTATTGCATCATGTTGCCAAAATACCCATAAAATATTAAAATTAGGTGAAAAATCAGAGGCTATACATTTTTCTTCTTAGTACTGTCAAATTGCATATTCTGTACACGGTTCATATAGAACACACAACAGCTATGATAAAATCTGCTTTTATATATTCGTGACAAAAACATATAAGTTGAACACTTATCAAATCATCAGCTAGCCTCAAGTCTTTAATAGGTCTAAATCTAACTCAATTAATCAAACACCTCGTTTTATACCTAGCCAAACAGTCAAATATATAGGGGGAGGGTTGAGATCTCACAAAACATGTTGAACCCCTCTGCATTTTTGCGCCTGTCCCAAGTCAGGAGCCTCTGGCCTTTGTTAGTCTTGTATGTTTTTTCTGCAGTAATTTAATAAGATAGACATGTTTTGGTTCCTATGGCACCTTCATCAGGATTAAAATTACAGAAGAGTACAAATTCCCCAAGTGATGATTTGCACTGCACAATTTGTCACCATAAAAAGAAATTATAAATAGAGAGTGAAAGAAGGTATGAAAGTAAACTGGATCAAGAATGTTAAATAAAATATGTTTTTGCAAATTTGGGTGACAATTTATTGCAATTATGTTCCATTTCAACAATAGAAATAGGACAGACTTGCAATTCCGTACCATTATGACACAGGAAGTAGTACGGTTTGTCCGAGCAAAGCCAATTGGAAGCATGTAACTCTTAGTGAAGCTAATTGGAAGCACGTACCGTCTGTCGTTGCGAAGCCAATTGAGAGCTGTATCTCTGTCGAGTGTAGCTAATTGATTGGAAGCACGTAGCACTGGCAGACCGAAGCCGATTAGAAGCATGTAACTCTGGGTGAAGCCAATTGGAAGCAGTAACCTCTGGAAAGTAAAGTTAACACTATTATTAATACACAAATTTTATTTAACATTCTTTTTAAAGTTTACTTTCAAATCAACCATTATTTTCTATTCATAATTACTCACCCTGTTGACATTGTGACGTGCAAATTATCACTTCACAACATTCAACAATTTTTGTAATCGCAAAATCTCCAAAAATATAGGTAGGAGGCCAATCAAGTTTTGCACAGTAGTTGTACATCTTATGTCAATGTGCATATACTTTTTGGTGAAAATTGGCCCATTGATTTTGGAAAAACTTATTTTTTGTGTTAAAAAATCAAATATTTTGAGAAACATTTTTTTTGTGATGGGATTTCAATGAAAACCAATTCATTGGTTGAACATTCTACTCCAAATGGATTCCTGCTGTAAGAAGTTGATTTCTGTGAAAATTTTGTGGGGAAATTGCTGTTAAAACTGGTGACTTCTTTGTGTGCTAGGATTTTAATGAAAATTGATACATATATATATATATATAGGTATAATATGTAATTCAAAATTAATTGCCAGTGTGAAAGTAGGTTCCATAAGTACCCTTTTTGGCCCCAAATATTTTAATCCATTATTTAAAGATTATTGTCAAGTTTTTCTAACAAAACTTTGCTGGTAATTGCCTAATTAGGTAAAAATTGGGGGTTTGTGCAAGTCCTCAAAAGATTTTAACCACAATTAGGCCAAGGAAACAAAGTGATCAGGGTTCCATAAACTATATATTCAAGTCTGACAGTTCATTTGTTATAACAAATCCAATGTGTAGAAATCTGTTTTGTTGATGCATATGCTGTGTTTAAGGATGTACACCTCTGAGGAGCCAAAAATTTCTAGAATTAAACTTTTTTTTCTTAACCTGATTTTTGGGTTTATACGACTAAAAAATAAATGGTTAAGAAAAAATCATACGGTGGTACATTTTTTTTTTCCTATGGCCCGTTTTTACCCATTTTTAGGCTATTATCGTGAAAAAAATCACAGTTCCACAATTAAACTTTTTTTCATACTTTCAATAAAGATGAAGTGGACCAATCTGAATAAATTTTATTATTTCAACTTCTTTGTTATAAATGATTGAAAAAACACATATCTAAGAAATTTGAAAAGAAAAAAGGGATATGGGATGTACATGTTTCTGATAAAATCCTTTCTTGTACCCCTCACCCATTTTCCCAAAATTCTGGCTAAAGAGACTGACTTGATTGGTAATAAAATTTGAAAAATGTATTACTTAAAAACTACTTATTGTAAATACACCATTCTTTCACAGAGTTAAGTTTGATTATAACATTTTTCAAATTCATTGATATTTTCCACTTGTATCACATGTTTTGGAAATAATTCCAGAACGAGATTTCACATGACTGAAACGTCAGAAGAATACTGTGAATGATGATCCTTAAGGAATAAGATGCTTTTCTAAATTGATTCCCTACAACAAAAATGTTGTAAGTTTTATACTTACTTTAATCTATGAAACTTGAAACCCTATTAAATGTATAGCTTTGTTTGTGTCAGAATTTTTTATTTGTTAATGTGACATGTGCCACACAAAAATGTGCTTGCCCTTCCTGACATATGTCATTTTTCTAGTTTTTTTCAACAACCAGAATGTGTGCTGGTATCCAGCAATTTTCCAACAACCAGAATGTGTGCTGGTATCCAGCAAATAAAAATGAATCAACAACAATACTGTAATTTATTTGTACAACTAGTTTTTTCCTTATGATATCTTGCCCATGGTGCAGATCTTTTTCCTCCTTTTGTTGTAAGATATGATGTACTACAGTGGCCAAAAACTGGTTGCAATTTGATTTTTTTTTAATTTATACACACAATGTGGAAGCAGATTTATTGTCTTCTCTGTAAAATATTTCCAAGGTGTATGAATTTTTGGAGTCAAAAATTATAGTGGCAAATAGGTAGTTAAATGATTATTACTTTTAGCCTTGCTTTTGTACTGTGTACATCAAATTTTTCATCAGCATAAAGAATGTTCAATTTGGCCATTTATATATATATATTTATTTATTTTGTATTAATGGTATGGCTATATAACCGTAATCGGATTTGGATTATACAATTTGTGTCTTCAAAATTTTGTTTTATAGCTGTAGTCTTTAAGGACTAAACTCTTTTTGTTCAAATTGTAAGTCAGATTGAGCATTTCTTGTACATGCACATTTTTTAAGTGAGGTCCTACACTTAAGTTTCGCTTGGCACTGACAAAAGGACACAGGTTTCCAAATTTGGTTTTTCCTGATCGGCCACGAAACAGTATTTTGTGTGTTTTGGATATTGATATTTTAAGAGATGATAGCAAATAGTACTTTGTATATATGTTATGTCATTATTACTGTATATTGTAATAAAAGTGGCAGCTCAGAAAAGATACAAACAGCGAGCTAGTCAACAAACTTAAGTTTGTAGTTGAGTTATTTGTTTATATAACAAGTGTGGACACAGATCAGTGTGGATAGTATGTTTGGAGGTTTGACAGTGTTTTCTGACAAAAAGAGTTCTCTGGTTTTTGTTTATATAATAAGCTATTGAATAGTCTTAGGTGCTAATATACATAATATAGAGAAAACTGGTATTTCTTTAGTTTCTGGATAATAATTATAGAAAATGAAAGGATATGGAGTAAATGTACATGGGACAAAATCGCACACAATACATAGAAAACATAGAAAATTATCAATGAATAGAACCATTTGACCCAATGCTTTGAAATTGTACACATCATGAATCATCAAATACAGTTCATGGGCAATACAGGTCGCATTCAATTTGAGTTTTGGTATTTCATTGGATGGTTTTCTGCAAGCAGCTAGATGTATCTGATCACTAGATATCTTAAATATAGTTTGAATCTGGATGGCAAATGCAGGTCACAGGAAAGAGGTTTCTGAAGAGTGTTTCATAGGATTTTATGTCAATCACTTGGTTAAGATAAGAAGATGTGGTACGAGTGCCAATGAGTCAACTCTCCATCCAAGTCACAATGTGTAAAAAGTAAACAATTATAGGTCAAAGTACGGCCTTCAACACGGAGCCTTGGCTCACACTGAACAGCAAGCTATAAAGGGCCCCGAAATGGCTAGACTGTAAAACAATACAAACAGGAAAACCAACTGTCTAATCTATATGAAAAACAAGAAAAACTTAAGAACCACATCAACAAACGACAACCACTGAAGCGGGTTCCTGACTGAGGACAGGTGCAAACAAAGTTTATGATTATTTCATTTCAGATCCAGGATATAAATAGGATCAGACAAGTTTTACAAACTTGTGAACCAGTGTACAAATTTTTCAAAGCACACGCTCAATACATTTGGTTTTGAATAATTTTTATGCTCCTTCGTGCTACACTGTGCTCCTCTATACACAAATGAGATCTTTTGCAGTGTTTTTATGGGCCAGTTTGTATATTTGGTTTCACATGCTAATTTGACATACATATTGTGTAGTGCATTTTCAGCTTTTGTCATCATTTGGCTTCCCTCGTAAACTTTAAAAAAAAAACTGTGAAACTGCTAGGCCAAAGGAGTAAGTAGATGAAGGGTTAAAATTGACCTTCAGAATTTTATGTTTTTTAATAGGTCAAAATACTACAAGTTATATATATAGCACGCCTTTTACAAATTAACGTATTTAATTCACGAAAAGCGTAGCTTTGAGTGCATTAAATATGTTGATGAGTAAGGCGTGGCTATATATGATTTGTAACATTAATGGGCTATGACACACGTCAAAGGTTAAATGTTGACCAATTAAACTTTACTGTACTTTTCAATATGTCGATCAAATAGTGGCGTGATACTATATATGATTTCCAGAAATTTAACACATGCAGCAGATGTCAGATACAGGTACATTAATGATTTAAATGAATTGTTGCCGTGGGATTCAGGCTCGATAGCCATTTACGTGTTATAGAATATGTTTTCTCCCCAAAAACTCTTGAAAAGGGGGGATGCAAAATTTTATACGATGTTTATCTGCCCTTCAACTCGAAAATGACGTGTAGTTTCAAAGGAGTTTTATCGTTGTGATAAGAAGGAAACTTTTTAAAATACCAACTATGAAGGTAATTAATACTATTCTTCCATTCCCAGATCGGTTAATTGATTGCAATGGTTGCATGTTGAATGAGTGTAAGATCCAGGGACAAAAATTTGAAGCATGATCAATTCACGGAGATAGGCCTTTATAGAATGAAGAAAATAACTAAACATCCAGTGACATATATTTTTTCATTAATTTCGACACGATAAAAACAGGTATCCAACCAAAATAACAGTAGGAAAATTTATAGTCATTTCTATTACTTTATTCTTTCATTAAGTGGAGGAAATTAAACGACTAAAATTCCAGTGACAATTTTTTTGGAATATTTATATTGGCACGATAAAAACAAGTATCCACCAATTTATCAATATCGCCTCTTCGTTTATAGACCACGTTATTCCTTTTTGTAGCTCTCCTCGAGCATTCATTTGTTTCAAGTACAATGTATAGGGAACCATTTTTAATTTAGGGTTAGGTTTACAAGTTTGGCTAGTGTATGGGTAAGCCCCTCCGCCCCCTTTTTCTCGATTTGTTTTGATATATTGTTGTGTATGCATTTTGTTTACATTTATTAGGACATTTTATGGTCATTGATTTCATAGTTTACTAGGCCAAGGAGGCGGAGCTAGACAGTGAAATAACAACTTTGAGATGGAAGTTAGAGCACTGGTCTAAGCTCCTCCCATTTTTGCTTTTTCTATGACAAGCGACACACGGCGGGACAGGAGAGTGCAATAACTAAAAAATCATTCAGTTAACGCACTCCTCTAAAAATAACCGAAGTTAACTCACTCGAAGATCAAAGGAAAAATTACCATTCATGTTACAAATTTCACATAGAAATAGTTGTGATATAACTATTAATACAAAATAACTTCTTTTTGGCACATCACATTAGAAATGACTCCTCAAATATGCATTATTTGTGTTGTATATGAATGTCAGATTTTCAATAATTCTTGACAGTTTTTGCTTCCTTTCCACAAAGTATTAAAAAAACAGACCTAGGTGTGCTGTTCCTGACAGTGGTTGTGGTTGCCACATCAACAATGTACTAGTTTGTGATTCTTTCCAGTTTAGGTCAATGATATTTGGTATGCAGTTGTATGAGCATTGTAAGATCTTATTTCCTTGGAGATTAATTGGCCCACCGCTCAGTCATGGTCTATTGACTTTGAAATTTTTGCTCAGTTAACATGCATTAGTTGGTGATTAGGTCAGATTATGGGAAACAGCTTGTGGTAGGTCAATGATATTTGGTATGCAGTTGCATGAGCAATGGCATATCTTGTTTCCATGGAGCTTAATTTGCTCTACCCTTCAGTTAAGGTTCATTGACTTTGAATGTTTTGCATAGTTTACATGTTTAAATATTGCCATATTGATTTCAAGATCTGTATAATACTATCAAAAAACAAAAAGGTAGACATATCTCTGTGTCAACAGTTTATTAACATAATTTTCTTTGGCCGCAACCCATGATCCAGAAAGTTTTTGTGTCTAGGGATTCAATATCATCATTGGCAACTTTTACCCACAGAACATTTTGGATCCTAGGTTGCAAACAAGGGTTTCCTCAAGCTCTTTCGTTCGAAAAATGCACAAAAATCAATCTGTTTTTGACAAAAATATGCTGACTTTCAACCCTAGAATGTACTTTAATGAACTAAGATTTGTTTAAACTAGTAGTAAGGCTTTTGGAATAGATCCAATTAACAATGATTAATAACCAAATTATGGTCATTTTGATATTTTATGAATTTCAAGGTCATATTTGGCCTAAAGTGAACCTCGTTCTTTACCAGACTTTATTTGAATTTCCTTACGATATCTAGTTTCAAAATTTTATCCATGGATTTGATTCATCAACAAACATGGCTACTGTTTCTTAATAAAGAACATAGGGTTAAAATTAAGTGTTTTGCTTAGATCCAAAATATTAAAGCAGTTAGCAAAACTAGCAGGGTAAAAATGATTAGCAGATTAGATTTATCTCTATGTAATTTTTAGGAAAATTAGACAATCCAGTTTGGTCATATAGCTGTTGATGAACTAAAGTTTCAACTCCCCCAGTCAAAGTTAACCTTAGATGGATTTTGCTATTATTTTTAGGTAATTTTTGGTCATATAGCTGTTGAACTGTTTTAGTTATTATACATCATTGACTTTCAAAAATTCAGCCTTGAGCGTTACTGATGGAAGTAAATCATGAGAAGCACTTCATTATACTCAAGAAATTTATAAAGAGTTGTTTTCATTTTTTTAAGTACTATAATACATAAGGATAGAGAGAAATAGTGAATATGACCAGAACAATTAGTTCTAAAAATAACATGGACAAATCATCAAGTGAACCCTTATAGGAGTTATTGCCCTTGAAATTAATTTTAACCCTTTTTTGCAGAAACAATATTCAGCAAAATAGGATCTACAAGTAAATCAACATTGCTGAAAAAGTCAATTGACCCTTTAAAGGAGTTATTGAACATTAAAAAAGAATTTTTTCTCTCAATTTTGCAGAAACCATGATAGATAGTGAAACTGTAAATTGAAAGAATGTTCAGCAAAATAGGATCAATAAAAAAGTCAACAAAGTTAAAATTGATCCTTTATAGTAGTTATTACAGTTGAAAGATGGATTTTACACAATTTATGCATTTTGTGCAGAAACAATATTAAATGAATAGAAACTGTAAATAGCAAAAAAATAAATAAAATGGCCCCTCAAGGCTAATTGGAATTGTTGCCCTTTAAAGATGGATTTTGCTCATTTTTTGCAGAAACCATAGAGATTAATGGAATGGTTGAAGGTCACGGTTTAACGCCACTTTGAGCACTACTGGCTATATTGTGAAAGTCAGTTTTTATTGATAGGGGGCCGGAGTGAACCACCGACCTTCGTCAGGAAAACTGATAATCCTTGTCAATTAAGATTTTGTTAATGTTATTAAAACATTTTGAAAAATGTTGTAAAAATATTACAGAAAAATAACCAAATCACATTTAAATTTATGATTCAAAAAATTTTCCATAACATTTCTATGATATCTTTAAAACATCATTAAAATTTTACTGAAATTTGTGTTTGTCAGAGGCGTAGCTTCCCTTGAGGCAACTGCCTACCAATTTCACCAACAGAAAATAGAGAAGATAAAGAGGGATAAAATAAAGAATGTGTAATCAATAAAATAGAGTATCGAGTGAAAATGGTTCCAAACATTTGAATTCTCTATCCTTTTGGTATCTTTCGCCTATCTTTTACAGTCCTCAATTTAAAAACTAGTTAGTCCCAACTTTATTTCATAAGAATTACAAGTGTGGACACAGATCAGTGTGGATAGTATGTTTGGATGTTTGACAGTGTTTTCTGACAAAAGGAGTTCTCTGGTTTTTCCCATAGGGTTCCATATTATTAACTGTGTTGCACAATGACAGCCAACCTGAGTATAAGGAGTATTGTTTATTTAATATTTAGTTTTTTATGTTCAAGACTGTCATGGAAGAGACACTTACTGCATTGCCTACCAAATTATGATAGAATATGTTCCACATCTTTGATTTTGGATACATTTTGTAGCTAGGAAAGGAACACATATTAGGTTCAATTATCATTATGTGATTTTTTTATATGGGAGATGGTATCAGAGAACATGTATTTGCGTACTATTTGTATAGTTCTATTTATGTTACTTTGAGGTGGATCTTCCCAGTATCATAAGTAAAAAAGTTCGTTTAAATGTCGAAATTGTTTCTCAGATTAGAAGACATTTAATGGTTTTTAGTAATGACAATGTCTGACATGATGCTTGGGGCGAGATGAGCTAGAAAGTAAACTTCTGTGTTATTTTTTTTTATTAATTCTTCGAAAATATCTTCTCCAAAGCCTGGTAAAGTAAAAAAAAGTTTTGACCAGTATGAAAATAATATCAACCTTTGTGAGCATGCTTCAGACTCATAACTGCTACAGAAGTCATCTGACAAAATTTCTAGTGGATATGAACATCTACTTAATATGTCTAAATATCTAAAAAGTTGTAGTATTCAAAATGAAAAAGGTGTTGCAAAAATATTCTTGTTTTCAATTTTTATTATATATATGGATACAAATATAAGTGATACCAGTACAGTAAGGCAGTATTGTGGTATGAAAGTGCAGTAAAACATTTACTGTTAATTCACATAAATTAAGAAATAAACGAATAAATGATAAATGTTGAACAATGAAATATAATTTTAGAAATCAATTAGGCCAGATAGGCCTTATGAATTATGTTCTTTTTTTTGTTAACATACTGAATGACCAATTACACTCAGGACTGATCGTCAGAAGGCAGTACAGATGTATAAAAAAAAGTGTAACAAAACCACAGAGCATCATATTGCTAGTAGCACGAGTAGCATGGTTTGGTAAATTTGTGCTTTTTTTTTTTAATTTGGCTTCTGGACAAAAAATGTTTGGCTCAAATCTAAATAAAATGCTTTAATCTCCCCATTACTACTTACATTGTACACAGAATGGATACTACTTTGACAATTCCTTGTGCAGATGAGAGTTGTTTGTCAAATCTTTATTTCACAAAGAATGAAATGCATAACAATGAACTGAGCTCAAAGCAAAGCACTTTAATAATACACTTAGACAAAGAGCTCAATCCAGTGAAATACTTTGTACTACAGGTCCTTCATGAACATCCATCCGCCATAACCACATCTCACAAACATTCCATACCACATGGTTGGATCAGAAGTCCTGAAAAAGACATAAATTTTTTTATCATATTTTCAGAATAAACGTCGGTTAAAACTTTCACAAATTTGTGGTATAATCAATGGGTATCTAGCAAGTAATAATCGCTTCATGCGCAAATTGATATAGGTTGAGTGCCCCTCTGTCAGAAATAAGAACATACCTCCACCTAATCTTAGTGAGCAGTTGAAGAAACATTCAAAACTATAAAATGTTATTAGACTTCGTCAGTGTCTATTTACCATCACCACTGAATCAATAATATATGTATACATATATGAGACTAAAATTGACGTCCGGCCTTTACTCAACCTTCATTCCTCAAGTCGATGTTCAAATCTTACTTCATAATAAAATAAGATTCCAAATCTACGATCAATGAAATACCCCTCTAATAGACTAGTCGCAATGAAATCACAGTTTTCTAAAATGGTAGGTGGAACCTAAAACTCTAAAAATTTTAAACAAAATATTTTAAATCTTGCAAATTCATGTAATAATAATTCTTCTCAATAATTCGCTATATTGCTTCTTATTTTGTCTATTGTTCGAGACTGTATATTGCTCTAGATGTCTTTCAGTTACATCCAGTTTGTTGGGTTGATGTCTGATTGTTGTACATGTAATATATTGACGTGGGATTTGTTTATATAAATAACAACTATTCCCTTAAATTCAAATAAAAATCGATGTAAGAAATTATAGGCAACCATACCACCTTCAAAATTGGGAAAACCCCAGAATGTATATTCGGCTGTAAAAGAGCCCAACATGTTTCTATTGCGATACAGTTTTAAACTTTATATTGATAAGATTCAAGATTTATTAAAAAACCTTACAAGACTTCATAATTATTTGCATTTGTTCTGTTGATTGATAGTGGTATAAGGACTGGAATGAGACCAAATATATAGTTTCATGTTAAAACAGTTGTAGTAGGTTGTTTGAAGTTTGCAGCATATTCAACTTTGAACATCTTTTTCAGGTCTGCAATCCATATAAAAAATCAGAATATGTGGTATGATTGCCAATGAGACAACTATCCACAGAGGCTCAAATATCAAAGCAATTAAAGGCAACCATACAGCCTTATTAAACTCATCATAGATACCAGGATTAAATTTTATATTTACGCCAGATGCGCGTTTTGTCTACAAAAGACTCATTAGTGACGCTCAAATCAAAAAAATATGAGGAAAACAGTCCCAACATGTAAAGAATGCAACAATTCAATTGAGAAAAGTAATGGCCTGATTTACAACTAAACAACCTGTTGGGAACCCCCCCTCCCCCCCAAATAAAAAAGTTGTTAAAAGGAAAAAAGAAGATGTAGTCTTTTTAACTTATAAAGGGGGAGGGGATTCATTACATTCGGAACAACTTTTCAAAAGGATGGATTCATATAAAAATTAGATATGTGGTATGATTGCCAAAGAGACAACTATCCACAGAGGTTCAAATGACAAAGCAATTATAGGCAACCATAGAGCCTTCAAAAATGAGAAAAACAGTCCCGACATGAAAAGTATTGAGAAAAGTAATGGCCAGATTTACAATTCAACTAATTAACAGGTTGGGACCCCCCTCCCAAAAAAAAAATATTGCTGTTTTAAAAAAGGAAAAAAAAGATGTAGCCTTTTAACTTATAAAAGGGGAAACATTACCATAGGAACAACTTTTCTAAAGGATGGATCTGCTTATTTTCAATAAATAATATAAATTGAAGTCCATCTCAGGCATCTGGGAACAGACTCAACAGTATATCTATATTATACATTTGTATATATTCCAAATTGTGGACAAACCCGACATTAAATGTTGCTAATATTCTACTTGAATGAATTTGGTGGAAGGAGATCAAATTAAGACATTTATTGTTGCAGTGTGGTGATATATTTTAATCGCAGTCTTTCCCGCGTAAATGTCATGTGTAGAACGCGATAAACCATTTTTAGGGCTATATACTGTCCTTTATATTTAGGTCATTTTGACACAGCAAAATATAAAGAAAACGTGAACTAAATGTAATGTTTCTGTATTGAGAGAGTTTATCAGGAAATTGAGTTCTTTTTTCGCAAAATAAACCCACTAAGTAACATACATTTATAATTCGACTTTGAATGCAAACGACCCCTAAATGGCTAAAAGATATTGGTATATAGAATAGTCCATGACAATTTTTGTTAAGAGTTCACGAAATGTACACCAATTCTGTTGATTTCGCAGGCCCAGTTGAACGGACTAGAATAAGATTAGATATAAATACATAAAGGTCTTTTCAACAGTTGTAGTGTAAATCGGTTGTAATTTTTGGTTGACATATATATACATATATGTATAGATTATCAGCTTTTCTATACATTGATATTTTACGATATCTATATGAAAAAGACCAGATTATCTGTTTATCGTTCTATTGCTGGTCTTTTTTACCTCCCTTAGACCATTTTTACGCTAGACGAAAGCAAGCTTGATAATGTCTCCTCACACATTGTGACGTCCCTGATAACTTTTGGTTGAGATATATATATATATAGATTATCAGCTTTTCTACACATTGATATCGTAAAATATCAGCCAGCCTTTTGGCAAGTGAGCACAGTGATATTTTACGATATCAATAAACCTTATACATGTATCTGTTTATCATTCTATTACTAGCTCAGACAGTTGTTACACAACATAATGAATCACATTCTACCAGACATTATGACATTGCTGATAATGCCTGCTCTCATCTCAAAGCTGTGATACGAGAATTACAGAGCGACTGAGCAGAGTGACGTAGGAAAGGACGATAAGATGGGATATGCAGTACATCATTTTGAGAATGAGTACATCTATACTTCAGTTTGACTAGACTAGAGACTTCATGTGTACAAACCTGACGTTAAACTATGTAATATAGAAGAAGAGACAAATAATATCACATTAAATCATGTCACATTACATCTAAAATTAACAATAATCCAAAGTCAATTATATTACAATGTCAATGGAAGAAATTCCAGCGCAAATGTCATGACTGTGTTAAACGGGATAGACCAAAACAAATTTCAGGTCTATGTTGTCATTCACATTCCGATCAATTTATATATGTTAACTATATTTATATTGGTTTTGAATTTAGTTACCCTATCAGAAAAATTATTTATTTCTCGCAGACAACGCTTTATGTACATCAACTCGACACTGAAGCTAAAAACCCCTAAATCATTATGGTATATGGAATCATCCTTTTAAACTGATTTCCTAATAAAGGTGAAATATGTAGTATCAGAATTGTGTACACAGAAATAAGATCAGAAATAAAGCCCTATGTAAGGTGAAAACCAAAAGAAACTGTATAAGATCATTGTTTATTAAATTTGCTTGCATAAGAACCTTGAAGTTAAAACTAATAACCATTACATGTATCCTGTCAACCCCTGAAAAAAATAATACTGTCTTCTTGACTACTTCTGCCCACCACTGACTGAATTTTTAAATTGTTATAGAGTATGTTAATAAGATGACTCATATAAAAACTAATATAATCTGTCTTCTATAAGATACCTTATATAATATATAAATATTTATTATATAAGATATGTTATTATATATACTCTATAAAATATCTCATTTAGTTTATGAAGGGAGCTCACATCAATAGATATAATCAATGCACCAGAGTTTCATGCAAATTGGTGAAAGTGTTAGTGAACAACATGCTAAAAACAGACAGATCAGGGCAGGCAGACAAAGGCATACCATAATATTTCTCATGAACAGGCGTATGAAAACTGCAAAAGGGGGAGGGGGTTGAAGGATGAAATATTTTAATCTCTGTTCTGCCTTTTTATTTTTCACTCTTTCGGTCCTGCATTTTTTTCTATTAGTTTATCCCAACTTGTTTTTACATAAATTGTCATCCTGCCTTTTTTTTCTTTTTCAAAGTGTCTTATCCTGCCTTTTTTTTTACTTCAAACTCATGTCCTGCCTTTTTTCAAATTTCATCCTAGACCTGTGTTTCAAAAATTGAGGAAAAATAACAGGCCCAGTTGTCATTTTTTTAGACTTACCTTCTAATTCTATATAAAATAAAATGAAATTTAACTACTGAACAGGACACTAACACTCTAGTATGGTACTATGTCTATGAAACAATGACTACTGATCTGCAAACCTACAAACAGACACAGAAATATCATAAAATAGTGAAATATAAGATTGATTGCACCTTGTTAATTAACCCGAATAATTCAGTCGTTATTTTCCATTGCTCTACGATGGCTACATTAACGAGTGGGAGAGTCGATCACGGGGAGGGACTGAATTATTCGGGTTACTTGTTAATGTATGGATAATTCCGACACGTGTTACATGGGGAGCCCGTTTGTTTACAAATAATAATGTCACGTGATCATGCACTGACGTCACAAATTTATATCGTCCGCCACAATTCACACATACATAACCCATTTATCTTGCAAACTTGCAAATGGTATGTGCACGGTTATCAAAATATACATTATATTGCATGTACAGTTAATGAAGAAATTATTCCATCAAATAGATAAGATTTTCACTCAGGACACAAATCGACTGGGTTGACATTTCTGTCATCGCGGATAATTGATAAATGGGATTAAATTGACCGTCAAGAAGGTCTAGAGAACCACCTCTGAAGAACCGTAACATTAATAAGTAATACTTACCAAAATTACTCTATACTAAACGCTATTTTCTTTTGGAAATGTCGATGTACCATGATAAAGTACTGTGATGCAGGTTATTTTCTTGTTTTGGCGCGAAATATTCTTACTCCTATTGATTGACTTAACAAAATTTGTATAGAATTAAATTTAACTAAAGTTCAGCATAAATAAAAGTAAATATGTAGAAGCATGACAATACATTAATGATAAAATGTGTATATACTTCTGTAAAAGAATATACTTTTACTTTAAACAAAACAGAAAATGATGAATACTTTTAGCAAAAGATAAATTGGATCGGGGTTCTGTGTATTCACATTATTTGTACAACTCTCCTTACTGATGCCATATTTTGGAATTTCTGTTAACTTAATGGTTCGCGAAAATTAATATTTTTATATATAGTATAGTAACAATGTATCAGATTAACAACAAGAAATCTTACTGGTGTTTATCACAATAAAAGAGTACAACAATCATAAAATTAAAAAAGAAGGGTTATAACCTCACCTTCCATCATCACCCCAAAAAAGAAGTAAGCCACTATTTCTTGAGCAATTTTTTTTCTTTATTTAACAAAAGTATTCTGCTTTCCAAAAATAGCTATATGTTTACATTTTAACAGATTTTAAAATGCTAAAAGGGGTCTTACAGGGGCTTATTCCTTTGTAATCAATATGATAATTTTTTTTTTCAGTATCTAAATACTGAAGTTCAGGGAAACAATGCGCATGTGCAAGATCGATCGTGATTTTGTGTTATCGACTGATTAGATACGAGATTTACTGAACTGGGGGCATTATCAGTTTATTGATTTATCAGATCGACATCGTTATTACTGTAATCAGATTATTTATAAAAAGTGACTGATTACACTGACAGATTAAAACAGACTGTTATGTTAATTAATAATCTTAATTACAAAAAAAAAACGGTTTGATATGTCACCTGACTTTGCGTGTCACCTTCACGCAAAAATGGACATATTCATGCTGTGATGTTCACTAAGCAGATATATTCAATAAGTTACAGGTGCTATTTCATTACCATATCTTAGGTCATAAAAATAAAAGTCAATCAACACCTAGGCCATATGGTATCATGAAGTTATACCTTAAACTATGTATCTCACTAGGCGACAGTTGGACAAAATTAATATACCCTTAATAATTTTAATCATGTTCTGACAGTTACCGTTAAAACATATGTTCAAAATACTAGCTCTGATTGCATGTGTGTATTAAATTTACATAAAGGTATCGTGCTTAATTCAAATGCATCAGATATTGACAATTTTGAAAGGAGGGGGATCTGGGTCGTTCAGCATTTTATCTTGTCTTATCGTGAAGCATACATAATATAGTATGCAGAATATCTAATTAATTTCAATGAGATTTTTAAGATCTTCAACAGAATAAAAGATACTTTATATATTTTTTATATCTTTTATATATTTATATTTTTATATCAGAAAGTAAATTTTCACACATATATATAATTTGGCATTTGATTACATACTTTTAATGAACAGTTCTGTTGTATATTTATTTTTGTGTCAGAAAATTCACGTTAATAGGTAGAAAAATGATAATAAATGTAAAAAATATTGTTATATTACAATTAATTTAGAAAAAAGTCCCCCCTCCCCTAGACAAAAAAAAAACAATGATTGTCGTCTTGTCGAAAGCAAGGAGATCTTCAAGATTTATGAGTGAAATAACTGCCTACTTGGATTTTTTGACATACTTCCTTATTTTTGTCAAGCTTGCGAAATTTATTTCGCGAAAGCGAGACTTGGTGATCCTAGATTCCGTCGTCAGCGTTAACGCCGGCTTTGTCAGCATTTAGGCTCAGTCTGTGGTTAAAGTTTTGTTTTACATCAAAATCTTTGTCAAACATAATGGAATTTCGGGAAATTGGGACAGAAGCTTCTTTATGACCAAAATACGGTATCCAGGACAAAATTTTGCAAATATTCATTTTCATTTTTCCATATTTTATTACTAAATGGACTTCGTTTTCCTTAACAGTTAAATTCAGGTTTTGTCTAAGGTTAAAGTTTTTCATGCAGTCATCAATAACCGTTTTGTTTAATCGTCCAGTTGCAAGTTAAATGCATATCAATGCAGGTCAAGATCATGATGATATATGAATGTTGAAATTGTTTTGTTCTACATTGCGCTGGACTTTTCACTTGTTTGTTCAAAATGCAACAGTCCGAGTAAAGACATTGTATAGCTTATTAGTGGGTGTGGCTTTTTTGCTAAGAGTTTAATTCCATACGACGAACTGTAGCTGTTTGTTTTATGGGAACTTTTTATTATGGGTTGAACAAGGAACGATATACTATTCCAAGGTTAAACGATCAGACTATTTATACAATATTGAAAACATAACATTTATGAAGCCATGGTTATAGTTTATTGAATACTTCGCATGATATCATTCATGATATCGACTAGCTTTGTGTAATGACAAGAAACAACTTTTCAAAAGCTCCGTTTTACATGATAATCATATGGTTTAAATTGTTCATCTATATCCGACCGACACAAACCAAAGAGAATAAATTATGTAGTGTCACCATTGAATGATATACTGTTTTGGCAATTACGTCAGCATGTATCAGGAAATAATTCTCAATCTCCAAAGATGATATTTCTGCACATAAACTTCCTCGACCCTCGTTCCTTCTTTATCAAACATTTCGTTTTGGTTATTTGCAAGGTAAATTTCAAGTTTCCTTCAAATTTCTTTCCCAATTTTCTCCCATAATTTTCAAACACTAGTTCTCGAAATTCTACACAATATTTTTTTTACTTTATTAAACATAAATAAAAACCTAAAAACAGATGACACTCAACGACTTCACAGGTAAACGGGAAAGAGGCGGGCATCCTTAACATCGAATATTGATTTGTACCAAATGACTTTGCCCCAGTTCATCCAAATCTCGCATATTCTCGCATGAATTTTAATTAAACGCTTGACCCCTCAGAATTCTAAGTCATGAACAAGCTTTCCTGAACTAGAGTATTCATGGTTCACCCCATTCCTATGAAATACACCAAAATAAATACTGTACAAATAATAATGAATCCACATTTGCGACAATTTTAATGTGATTTATCTTCCTTAACTTTAAATGTTCAATATCTTTAATGTTGGGTTACTTATTTAACTGAATTACTTTCCTTATTAGTTCTATGGTAAGGAGAGAAAAAATCAAGCAGGAAAACTTAAAACTATAAATTATGGCAAAGTTACTTTAAAACAATTTATTATAGCACTTTGAACTACAGAAAGGATATTTATCATACCCTTAGCAAAACAGTTTGATATTAAAATGATTCATGTTCTTAGATAAAAGATATGAGCAATACTGTTAAAAATATTACCATTTTATACAAAGCTGCCAATGCCAAGGTCATGTGATTTCTTAATGGTAGGTGCTTATACTTTTGAGCTTTATCAAGTTCTTCATAACATTTGACAACTTGTTCATACTTTCCTGCCTCAAACAACAAATCCATATAGATCACAACTGGAATAGCAGATTTCTCAACCCCTTCTGAAATGATAAAAAAAAAGATTCATTGAAGATAGAATGTTTGATCTCAATATGTTCATAACAATCAATGAGGGAATGACAATAGGCATATATTTATTTAATCTTTTGTTCTAACATAAAACAATTTTTTCCAATGCTATACAAATAACAAGTCAATCCTAAACAGGATTCCCTGAATTTTCAAGTAGCACATCGATTTTAAAAGTTGAGGACAGGGCCTGCATTGTATCAATGGTTTTATTGATAACTTTTATAGTTAAAAGAAGTAAAGGGACAATACTGTGAACTAAATGACTACTTAGCCAGCAGCTGGCTTCTGTGAAAACATTTTTCATTCTGCAATTCTCATTCTCTTTCCCACTTTCCCACAAATTTTGCCCTCTATATTTACATCCCTTTTCCCCAATTCCCAACTCTATTTTTCTTCTTCATAGAATTTGAGCCTGTCTTTGGTTTTCCTAATCCTTAATTGTACACAGATAAATGTATCAAATTGTCATTTAAAGTTATCTATCTTTTATTACTTTCTGGTTTCTTGTTTAATGATATAATGGACAATGGCAGAAGTTACCAGAGGGATATTTAAACACATAAGTCAATAACAAACTGAGAATAACATGGCAAAAAAACAAAAACGACCAAAAGAAAAACAACAGTATATAAAACACAACGTAGAAAACTAAGGTGCTCTGGAAAGGAAACCAGATCCTGCTCAACATAAACCATATCCAGAAAACACCATAATCATTCCCAACTTTATGTTTATGTTACAGAAAATTCTTTTAAATTTCAAAATAATTTATGGAATTTATTAGAACTTCCTGTGTAGTTACCCTGTCTTCCATCAACATAAATGCAATGTCTGTTTTCTTAGAATGATGTAACATCCTCATAAACATAGGACCAAAGAAAAATCATATCTTTGTTGAAGCTGATATTTTACTTTCTGGAATCTAAAAAAAAGAAGCACAAATAAAATACATGAATTTTCTCTTTGGTTTCGAAATGCTTTTTTTTTATTTGTGGACTTACCCAGACAAATTAATTCAATGTACAGTTTATCAAAATTAATAAAACTGATCAGAACCCTTTTTAATTGATGAAGGCTGTATGATGACCTATATTTTTGCTTAAATCCATTTCATTTGGACACTGGTGATAGTTGTGCCATTGGCCATCATACCACATCTCCTTATTACCTGCAACAGCAAAAGCAGATCCAGTAAACGCTAAATTCCCACCGTCATTCTGTCCAAAAGACCTTGGTTAGATTTTCGACAAAGTTTTCTACTATGAAGGGAATGATTTTATATTTGGTCTGCATCTTGATAATGGTAGGTTGTAGTGTGAAAGCAATTTTTATCTTCTTCCTGTTTGCAGATAGTTTGAAATTTCAATCAATTGCACAGAGCAACGCAGGTCTTATTGGTCTTGTCTTATATAGAATAATCTCTATAGAAATCTATTTCCTTAATGTATGATATTCTTTATGTGTTAGTATCAAACATTTTGATTGACTTATTAATATTTGCCCAACAAAAATATTTGCATAAAATGATAATAAGGAGAAGGGTATACTGTGGATTTATTATTACTTATAGGTCACTAGTTATCAACAATCAAGAAAGGTGACCAGCAAATTTAAAGGTTCAACTTAATGCAAATTAACTTGAGGTTTGTTTGCAGAACTTGTAAAACATGAAATCAAGATTCAAGGAACTTAAAATTTATCCTGAGTAAATAAAAGAAAGACGAAGAAATTGAACAGACTCAGTGATTGAGAAATAACGACAAAGCGTCACTAATGTCATTTAGTCATCTCACTGCATCACAATTTGTTCAACGGCAACTATTTGAAAACTGATGAACAAAATCTCCTTTTGCACTCCTCAAAGATGCCTTAAAATTTCGAATTTTCAAAGTTACCTAAAATTCCTTAAAAGATTTATCAGATTCAATATGTTTTATAACTTTATTTTTTGTAAGATGGTTAAAACTGGGTACAGTAGATACGTCTGAGTTAGAAAAAAAGAAAAGAAAAAGACCATACAATTGCAAGATGTAGGAAGCCTTCAGGAAACAATAAAGCTTGCTGACAGAGATTTATATATCATAAAGTTTCTATTAAATTAAAACTGCTTCTTTCTCTGCAGGTGACCAGTGATTAGTCTGTTGTGAAAATGTAAGTTTTGGTTAATGCACAGTTAGAATTAATATTGTTGAATTTTCAATTAAGCAATCACTGCAACAATTCCTCAATTTAAAGTACATAAGGTATTTCTAGTTTTCGAGATTGGAATATTGAATCCTGTTCTTCTTCAAGCTCTGCATGAACCTATTAGTCAAATTAACTGTTGATAATTTGAGATCAGGACATTACCATTTCATCCTTAAGCAGTTTCCTACTGAGATTTTGTGGATGCTGTGTTGATACACATAAATCTCAAGCCTACAGTATTTAGATTTTAAAGAGAGTAGCTGAAAATTTTCAACCACCAGTTGATTAATTTTGATCAATTTGTTTGGGCAAAGAAAAGCTATTGTATCTGATTCTTATATATCTAAAATGCTTAAATGTAAGCTATAGTGACCATAATATGAATACTTACTGTTTAGCCATTTGTATACACATATTTACATCTTCATCTGTCTTCACCAGATGGATCATTTTGTTTTGAGTACAACATCTCCTGTTGTTATTTTATCTTTCATTTCAGCCATAAAAGTTTCTGAAATAAAGTTCAAAAAATAAATTCTATTAATCCTAGTCCTATGAAATAGTCAATACATACTGTAAACAAGTTATTTCTCGTCAAATGCTTCAGAAGGTTCAGTATTGTACCCTTCTACCAATAGAATGATTTCGAATGACATAATTTGAGTTTGAGTTATTTCCCTTGGCTCCCATTTTGGTTGATTTTCTTATTTGAGTAACGAAATTGAAACATGCCATACTCACAAGTCTGTTAAGAGATCCTTACTAGATCGTAGATTGTAGTGATGAATCTAGCAAGGCTAAAAGAAACTAAAATTATTCAGAAAACAACTTTTTCAAGTCTAGCGTTCAGTATAACAAATTGATTTTGGCTGATTTATGAGGGAATTTGTGCACTTTTACCTCCAACAAAGAGTTAATTTGATGAAGGTGGAAAATTGGGTAATGATAAAGAATGTGAAGGACTTTTTAAAACTTACATCGAACAATTGTCTACTTTACGTGCAGTCTTATTTCTTAAAACTGACACAATTTTGTTTTTTTTCTAATTTTCACATTTATCTATTAAATATGCATGTCTTAAATATATATAGAAACTTTTCCTAACCTGTAAGAAATAAACAAATGTGCAGTAAAATCTCACTGCAAAAAGAACAACATTTTCAGTCCTTCAGAGGTCAGATTCAAATAATCGTGTTTAACTGTACCATTCCTCATCAGAATGTTTATCAACAGATTTAGCAAACTTTAATTGATAGTTTCTGCTTAATATATTCACAATTTCTTCCCACAGAGCAGTTTAGCACATTTAGAGCCTTCCATATGGTAAAGCCAACTGTAAATTGTTGACAAGATTTATTTTGCCTATTTGTGTTCAGTTGCTCTCTCATTGAAGTGAACTACACATTTCCTTTATTCATAGAATTCAGGCTGTTCCATTCTGAAGTCTCGATTTTCTTAAAATTTATGTTAACAAGTCAGTTTCATTTTTGATTATCCAAATATGCATAACAAATAAACATTCAAAAAATATTTTCAATAAAAAGGGAAATTCTACAAAACTGCAAATCACATACCGTGGATTCATTTATTTTTGAGGTACCAATTTTCCTGGATTGAGGAAAACCTATATTTTCATGGATTGATTGATTGATTGTTGGTGTTTTAACGTTTTTTTGGGCTATTTCGTGCCAGTTTTTATTGGTGGAGGAAGCGAGTGCCCGGAGAAAACCACCACCTTCGATAGGAAAACTGACAATCCTACACTAGTACTTTTGGGGCCCTTTATAGCTTGTTGTTCGGTGTGAGCCAAGGCTCCGTGTTGAAGGCCGTACATTGACCTATAATGGTTTACTTTTATAAATTGTTATTTGGATGGAGAGTTGTCTCATTGGCACTCACACCACATCTTCCTATATCTAATCCTAGTCAATTAAGATTGGAGTCGAGTGCACCCGCACGAGCGGGGTTCGAACTCACAACCTCAGTGTTGACTGGCTAGTGATTACAGTAGTAGAACTACTTAGACCACTTGGCCACCGAGGCCCCTATTTTCATGGATATTAATTTCGTGGTTTTGCAGTAGTCTGCATTAAAGCCTATAGAAAATGTGTGCTTAGTTGAACATTTAAATTCGTGGTTTATCTACATCCACGAAAATTGGAAACCCTCGAATAATAATTAATCCACAGTAGCATGGCTGCTGATATCTCTTCTCTAAGCTGATATTTATGATAGTTTCACATTGTGTCAGTGTGAAAAAGCTATATTAAGATGATTCCTCCTATATGTGCATGTACTCCCTATCCTATTGCTTCTGATTTGTCTTCTGCGTGTTAACTTGGTTCTTATTTTTCTTTTTTTTTTTTTTATTATCTGTAATTTCTGTTCTGAAATACCTCTTCTGGCGTCATCGTAGTTGCTCTGATAATCCTGACAGTGGCTTAAATAGCTTTGTATTCTTAATGCTCCATCACCTAGTAAATATCTTCTATCTGCAAAGAATAAAAACAGATTTTTAAAAATACATTTGATTTGGTTACATTTATAGAACAAGAGTTAATTCAAGCACTTTTGGTATAACTGTCAATAAAAGCTGAAGAAGGGTGTCCTTCAAATAGATCACTATTTATTCCTTTGGTGGCAGGTTTTTAACAGTGAAAATTATTATCGATTCCACACGAACCCTCCAAAAACTGGGGATGAATTCAGGTGCTCTGGAAGGGAAGGTGTTTGTTCACTTTAACCAACTAAAGATGACTACATTGAAAGATAACAAAATGTATAAATGCTGTTTTTACCGGTAACAAGAGTGCACACACTGAAATGTCTAGCCTTTTATACTGATCATTGACTTTATGTTGAAAGTCTGTAAGATAAAGCTTAAGGTTTTAAACATTTTTAAAGATCCATGACAATGAGGTCAAGGTCAGATAAAAACTGTCACACAGACATGTACACCTGACAACTATTCCATACACCAAATATAGTTGACCGATTGCTTATGGTAATTGAAAACAGACCAAAACACAAAAACTTAACATTGACCAATGAACAATGAAAATGAGGTCAAGGTCAGATGACAATGGCTTAACAGACATGTACACCTTACAATCATTCCATACACCAAATACAGTTGACCTATTGCTATTAGTATTTCACAAACAGACCAAAACACAGAAACTTAACTTTAACCAATGAACCATGAAAATGAGGTCAAGGTCAAATGACACTGACTAGACAGGCATGTACCCCTTACAATCATTCCATACACCAAATATAGTTGACCTATTGCTTATAATACTTGAAAAACAGACCAAAACACAAAAACTAAACATTGACCAATGAACCATGAAAATAAGGTCAAGGTCAGATGAAATCTGCCAGACTGACATGGACCTTTACAGTCATTCCATACACCACATATAGTTGACCTTCTGCTTATAGTAACCGAGAAATGAACCTAATCACATAACTTTAACCTTGATTTCTGATCCATATGATAAAATAAGGTCGAGGTCAGGTGAACCATGTCTGAGGGACATGTAGACGTTGCATGGAACCCATATACCAAATATAGTTATCCTATTACTCATAATAAGTGTAATATTCACATGACAACACTTATTTTTTTTCAAGCAGTCACTGAACCATGAAAATGAGGTCAAGGACAATGGGATTACAAACGGAAACTTCGTAACATAAAGTATCTGCATACAAGGTATGAAGCATCCAGGTCTTCTACCTTCTGAAATATAAAGTTTTATACAAATAGTTTACCCTGCTGATGTCGCAGAAAATAATCCCTATGTTACGCATTACTGTAACTTTCCTCGCAAGTGAGTCAAAAACTATATTCTACTCAAAAATAGAATAATCTGTTGAGTTTTAGTCAATGTTCTTGGAGACATGTACATGTACATAGTCTTTATCATACATCTATAAGGCCACCCTTAACAAATTCTTTGTTTGATGTTGCCTACCCATGCCTTGTTGGATTGGGTGGGTAGGTAGGTAGGTAGGGATTATATGTTTTTTTTGGCCAACAACATAAGTTACATGTTTAAGACAAGAAAACAATGTAAGGGCACGAAAAAAGACTTTAAAAAAATATTTGAAATGATTTGTGTCCTAAATTTTTGGGTCAGGCATGACATGAATATGTGCCTGTCAAAACAGCTTGCAGCGGCATTGCTGCGAAAACTCCGTGGACAATACCAGCATATAAGGTGCTAGATCCAAGTAAGGTAGTTTATAAAAATTTTCTCAATTAGCATTAATAGGGCTTGATAAGGGATTCTGTGGGAGTCCAAATAGGAAAATCATTTCAGACATAGGATCCAAAAAGGGATTTCAAAGACCAATCACTCAAGGAATGAGTCAATATTTCAATAAGGTGCTCATTAAATAATATGTACATGTACATGTGCTTGTAAAAATTATGCAGTTTCTTGTGTGTTCCAAAGCTCAAATAAAAGGGGACACCGATGATGCCCCTGCTTGCATATAAGGTTATAAAGGGATATAACTCAATAACGGTAAAAGTGAAACGAAAAATTCAGCCATTTTTTTCAATTTCTGAAGGGGCAAGGTAAAAGTGACGCCACTAAAATTCAAAATTGATCTGTGTTTTGTGATAATAAGCATTGTGTATAAGTTTCATAACATTTGGTTGTGGCAAATTAAAGTTAGAGAACGAAAACCAATTTTGGGACGTACGGATGTACAGACGGACAAGGGTAAAACTTAATGCCCCCTCCGCTACGGCGGGGCATAAAAACACACAATTTTTCTACAAAACCTGCTCATAAAAACATAAATAAACCTGTAGTTAGATACTTATTACAAAAGGATATTGTAGAGGAAAAATATATACATACACATATAATACGCAAAGGCTGTAAACAATCAAATTTGATAAAAGGAGGAAGTTTGGTAAGGACCACATTTGGCACCGATTATTAAGTTTCAAGATAAAAAATATTCTAAGTTGATGAAAAGACATGTAAGAAAGTCAAATAGAGCTATTTTTATTTTTATTTAAAAGCATTGATTTTACCTCCTAAAATAGACATTTTTGCGAAATTTGACAAAATCTTCCAGATTTTAACCAAATTTGGGCCTAGGAAATATAAAGCGCAGGCGTCGACAAACTAAATATTCAAGTCAGATATGTAAAATGTTATATAAAACATTATGTTAAAAGATCTTTTTTTGTAGTAGACACATGCACTCTGTGGTTCCTGTCTAAAATATCAATGGAAATTTACCAGTTTTTATTGAATTTTCATGAAAATTCAAAATGAGTGCTATTTGCAATGTCATGAATAGAACACCAGTACGTCGATTTTCAACATAAAAACATACTTCTTATTTAGTCATTGTATTAGTTATAATTCATTGTGATATTGGTCAATAAATTCTAATTTGAAATTGTAGCTAGAAATAGGGGCCATATCAAACCTACTCCTTTATGGTCTGCAAATTATCAAAATATGTTACAAGGACCATAAGAGCTACTGTGCCGCAGCTAATCCCTTAGTGATCAAAGCAGAAACTTGTGCCACACACAGTATCTTAAGAGGGATAATTCTGCAGCTAGTGAGTGTGAGTCCCAAACCGTAGCTATTAGGTCCTTATGATATTTTTGACAATTTGCAGACCATGTCCTTATGATATTTTTTGACAATTTGCAGACTATGGCATAAGAGCTAAGGTTCCACAGCTAGTAAAGTGGACCAGTTACCGTCAGAAATTCACAAATGTTCTCAAATAATTTTTAACTGGAACACTTTGCCTTATATGGATTTGGCTATTGTTTTATGTCCTTTTTGGTTTATAGCTCTTCAATGTTTTCGGTCCTTATACATCCTTGGCTTTCAAATATTCAGCTTTGAGCATTCCTGATGAAGATAAATACAGAAAAGCGCTCGGATGCATGAAATTTATAACGTGTTTTCTTTTTTTTTTCAGCACTGAGTCGATACCTCTGCTGGTGGACTATCAGTCCCCGAGGGTATCATCAGCTCAGTAGTCAGTATTTCGGTACTGACATGATTTATAACAAGCTATCTAAAATTGCCATATATAAATTTGGAAATTATACAGAAACTAAGGTTTCAACTCCCTCAGGCAAAGTTGGCCTTATATGGATTTGGCTATTGTTTTTATGTCCTTTTTGGTTTATAGCTCTTCAACGTTTTCAGTCCTTATACATCCTTGGCTTTCAAATATTCGGCTTTGAGCGTTCCTGATGAAGGTAAATACAGAAAAGCTCTTCGGACGCATGAAATTTATAACCTGTTTTCATTTTTTTTTGGTTCTTTTAACATATTGATGGTTACCAAAAGTTAGGTCTTGCACCATGGACTTTGATTTTAATTCCTCTAAAAGTAGGAAGCTAGTAAACCGATTTTTACGGGAAATTTTATGGGTATGATGACCATTTACCGTCACTATTGAAACTTATTAAATGATACATGCAGTCTGACCATTAATTAGGTCTAATTAGAAAGGTCTCCTCCTTGCTCCGTTGTTAACTTTGTATCACTTGAATATAACCACTTACACTGTATTAAAGAGATGTATAGACTTTAATCTTATAAAAGAGGGACGAAAGATACCAGAGGGACAGTCAAACTCATAGATCGAAAACAAACTGACAACGCCATGGCGTTATAAATTATAAGTCATTAAACAGCCGTCTTTATTCATTAAACATAGCCTTAATCTTTCTATTAAATAAGATCTTACTACCTTTATATTTTACATTGAGATTAACATAAATTTGTATGCTGGCCTAACCCCTGAGGAGGCAAGAAGTGTTGGGAATAGACACAACTTTATGATGGCAACTTTGCCAGTAACTTTTCAAGTAAGTACTTCTTCAACAATATAAAACTGAGGAGATGTGGGATGATTGCCAATGAGACAACTATCCACCAAAGTTCAAATAGAGTGGATGTAAGCAATTATAGGCAACTGTACGGCCTACAACAATGAGAAAAACCCATACCGTATAGTCGGCTATAAAAGGCCTGACATGAAAAATATGAAACAATTTAATTGAGAAAACTAACGGCCTAATTTATAACAAAACAATTTACGAAAAACAAATATGACAGACGTGAACCAACGACAACCACTGATCTACATGCTCCTGACTTGGGATAGGCACATAAAGAATGTGGCAGGGTTAAACATGTTTGTGAGCGCTCAACCCTCCCCCTCAAAAATCAGTTGAAAAAGGCTTAACTCATCAGACCTATACAAAAACATCAAACAAAAACACAGACAGGACGTGGCAGGGTATATATCCATCCCTCATCCATAACACCAGATGAGACAAAGGTATTATATATAATAACTATATACATTGTTCCTAAATATGATTCATGTAATGTATTGTTTTGCTTATCATTTGTACTGTTTTAAGCCAAATAAAAGTAAATTTAGTTTTGAGAGACTGTATGGATTTTCTCTGTATACTGCAACTCTTTAAACATTTCCAAATGAAAAATTCCTGGGAGAAATAAACAAGAATGTGTCCATAGTACACAGATGCGCCACTCGCACTATCATTTTCTATGTTCAGTGGACTGTGAAATTGGGGTCAAAACTCTAATTTGGCATTAAAATTAGAAGATCGTATCATAGGGAACATGTGTACTAAGTTTTAAGTTGATTGGACTTCAACTTTATTAAAAACTACCTTGACCAAACAAAAACTTTAACCTGAAGCGGGACAGACGGACGAACGGACGGACGAACAAACAGACAAACGAATGAACAAACAGACGCACAGACTGAAAAACATACTGCCCCTCTACTATCGTAGGTGGGGCATAAAAATTATGATTTCAAGTGAAGCAGTCATTTTTCCCAGATCCAGCATCTTTCACAAAGTGATAGATATAATAGATATAAGAAGATGTGGTATGAATGCCAATGAGACAACTCTCCATCCAAGTCACAATTTGTAAAAGTAAACCATTATAAATCTACAAAAACAAATTAACAATGTCTCAAAAATTATACTTTCACAATCTAATTGCATTATGACTGTGCCAAATATGACACTTTCCATAATAAAATGACTTATTCAAAGCACAGAATTATCACAATACATTAATCTGCTGTGCAAATTATATAAGCACCAACATAACATGAAATAAAGAGCTGCGCCATGAGCGCATGATTCACCCGTCGCTTTTTCAAAGAATAAAGTTCCATAACTCCTCAATGTCATACCAGAAATTATAAAATACTAAAAGGAGAATATTTTAATAGATATAAACTCAGAAACTTTAAATCTAAAATTTATAAAAATCAAAAGGGAGCTTACGTCAATAGATATAAACAATTCACCAAAGTTTCATGAAAACTGCTGAAAGCATTTATGAGTTATAGTCCGAAAACTAGAAAATCACTCTTTTTTAAGGAATAAAACCCTATGATTCGGAAATGTAAAATCTAAAATTCATAAAAATTGAAAGGCAGCTCACATCAATAGATATTAACAATTCACCAAAGTTTCTTGCAAATTGGTGAAAGTGTTTTTGAGTTATGGTCCGAAAACTGGAAAATCCCCCTTTTTTAATGAATAAAACCCCATAATCTGGAAAAGTAAAATCTAAAAGGAGTAGGCCTGATAAGACCCCTTTTTGGCCCAAAATTATGACGTTTTTACAAAGTTTTTAAAAATATAAACTTTTAGCTATCAATTGGAAAGTAGAATACTTTTCTTACTTAAATATGGGCTGTTTTTTTTACAATATAGTGGACATGCATCAAGTACTAGCATCATTATTTCATGCAAAAATTCTGAAATCTTAACAATTTTAGCATTTGTGCTTATTTTAAGACCGTTTTTGTCTAAAATGGAAGTGGCTGCACTTGTGTTCAGTCTTAATATTTAAATATATTATGTATTTAATGATAATGCATAACATATATAAATGTTGAGACTGAACTCGAATGCAGCCACTTCCATTTTAGACAAAAACCATCTTAAAAGTGACGTTTTATGGCATATTTGATAGATTTTCATATATAAGCTTTAATTTGAGCGTCTTTAATGCCCAAATTAGTTAAAATCTTTAACATACATTTTGTAAACTAATTGTATCCACTGAAGTAGACACTTAAGTGTTTAAAAAATGCCTAAATCTTTCATCAGATGTACTTTGTATTTTAGGCCAAAATTAGCACTTACCGGACCTTCTCCTTTATAAAAATTGAAAGAGACCTCACGTCAATAGATATAAACAATTCACCAAAGTTTCATGCAAATTGGTTAAAGCATGAAAATAAAACGACCGCACACATTTCAAAGAAAACGGACACAAAGATGAAGACCATACATGACGTTTTATCAATAGGATATGTAGTTAACCAACTTAAAACATCTTTTTACTGATGACAAAATATAACTATTTCTAAATGAAAGTCAATGTTAGAGATCAAAACTTTAACTCATGATAGTCTTATTAACATGGAAGACATCTCAAGCAAGTGGACACAACGGATATTGCTAAATAAACAATTACCCTTACTGTTATGTTAATGACACCTGTCAATCAGTTTTAAAATGATTACCCCATTGTATCTGCTACACAGATTGATCAGATTAAAAGATTAATTAATTAGCTGTAATACTGTCAGCATTTAATTCACTCTTAATTAGGTCATTCCTCTATGTTTAATTTGATTGTGTTTTTACAAGCAAACATGACTTATAACTTTAAGTCTGAACCGACAAAAAGTATTTCTGATCTATTTTATCACTTGATTTATATACATGTAAAACTGTACAGTTTGCAAATTATTTATGAAAAACTTAAATGAAACCGGGACATCGCGAATTCAAAACCGTGAAAATTTAGATCTTGTTGGTAAATCATGAAAAAAACATGGCACAAAAATTTCCCAGTTAATAGTATACTACAGTTAATGTCTGTGAACCTATTTATTTTCCATGAACCAGTAAAACTGACCTTTTTTGGCCCCTAATTACAAAACCGCTAGGACAATAGCCCCCAAGAAAATCGACTTGGTACAGGCATTTCCGTATGTAGAAAATGGTGGATTAAACCTGGTTTTATAGCTAGCTAAACCTCTCACTTGTATGACAGTCGCATAAAATTCCATTATATTGACAACAATGTGTGAACAAAACAAACAGATATAATAGGTAAAAATGTCAAAAATAGGGGTACAGCAGTCCACATTAAGTTAATCTTAATCATCTTCAAAAACAAACAAATATGTCAACAAAGAAAAACAAAATCAAAGTCACTGGACCATGTCCTAGGGGGAAGGGCCTCAAAATAGTCATCAAACTGATAGTAATGCAAATTCATAGTAAATATCAATGATCTATCACAAGTCATTCCTAACAAACTAACTTAAGCAGAAAACTTAACAATTGTTGACGCCAGAGCCGGAAAAGCAATCCCTATGTCTCGCTTTTCGCGATTTTCGTGGCAGGCGAGACAAAAATTGCATGAAATTTAATAAAATGCTCTGCTGAGCGCAGCTTAATACAACCGCAGAGGTCAAACCATGAACAGTTGGGGCAAGTATGGACACTACATTCAAGTTTAATACAGCTCTGGTTTTGGATTGTAATTAAATTTTTGACATAGCATAGGGTTCTGACACAGAATGAATGTAGTCAAAGAACTGGAAAAATTGAAATTGGACTTTTACCTATCGTGGCCCAATTTACAAAATATAAATACATGGTTAGTTTCAGGTTATCATAGAAAATGAAAATTTGATATTTGATGAAATCAAACAAACTTTAATTTTGGACATTACTGTGGTCCAATTTGATAACAGGGCTGTGAAAATTAAAAATCTAAATACAAGGTTAGATTTAGCACATTAAAGAACGTCATATAGTTAATTTTTGGACTTATATTTGGACAGATTCAGCATATTTGAAGTATACCAAGAAATAAATATAGGAGTAAGATCAGGAATGGTTCAAACTGGCCCTAAGAATTTGATGTTTTTTTTTCAAATCAGGCCAAAATACTACAAATTTCAAATAGAAATAGTTGGGATGTAACTATTTATACAAGGTAACTTCTTTTGACACATCACATTGAAAATGATGAATAAATTACCCATCAAGTATGCCTTATTTGTGTGGAAATGTCAGTTTAAGGGTAAAATTTTCAATATTTCCAACAGTTTTTTACATAATTTACTTTGGACGCCATCCCTGATCCAGAATGTTTTGTGTCTAGGGATTGAATATCATGATTGGCAACTTTTGGCTACTGAACATTTTTGACCTAGGTGGCGGCCAAGGGTGGTGAAAGTTCTTAGATTACCAGTCAGCTAAAATATGTGTCAAACACTTCGAAAAGTTAAAGTGAGTATTTGTAATTAAAAATGTATTGCAAGTTACATTGAAATTATATAGTGCTACTGTCAGGGTAAATTTGGGCACTATTACCCACAGATTAGGCAAAATTTTCTGAATATTCAATTTTCACTCCCAGGGGGGGAATTTAAGTTTTGTTATTTTTCCAGTTGCCTTTTATCAACTATTTATTTGTAAATGACAAACTGAATAGGTAAAAAACAAGAGGCTCTCAAGAGCCTGAATCGCTCACCTGTATTTCAGAGGAGAAGATTTTTGAATGTTAGCAAACTTGATGAACAAATTGCGTAAAATTGTCTTTAAAGGGCAATAACTCCTTAAGGGGTCAATTGACAATTATGGTCATATATACTTTTTTGTAGATCTTACTTTGCTGAACATTATTGCTGCTTACAGTTTATATATATCTATAATAATATTCAAAATAATAACAAAAAACTGCAAAATTTTGTTAAAACTACCAATTCAGTGGCAGCAACCCAACAATGGGTTGTTTGCTTCGTCTGATAATTTCAGGGCCGATAGATCTTGACCAATTAAACAATTTTACCCCATGTCACATTTGCTCTAAAAGATTTAGTTTTTGAGATATAAGCAAAAAACTGCATTTGACCCTTATGTTCTATTTTTAGCCATGGCGGCCATGTTTGTCGATGGATACAAACTTCGGATACAATTTATAAACAAGATACCCTAAGGAACATTTAGTTAAAGTTTGAAGGTAATTGGCCTAGTAGTTTCAGAGGAGAAGATTTTTAAATGTTAGCAAACTTGATGAACAAATTGTGTAAAATTGTCTTTAAAGGGCAATAACTCCTTAAGGGGTCATTTGACAATTATGGTCATATTAACTTTTTTGTAGATCTATATATATCTATAATAATATTCAAAATAATAACAAAAAACTGCAAAATTTTGTTAAAACTATCAATTTGGTGGCAGCAACCCAACAATGGGTTGTTCAATTCGTCTGAAAATTTCAGATCTGAGAGATTTTGACCAATTGAACAATTTTACCCGGTCAGATTTGCTCTAAAAGCTTTAGTTTTTGAGATATAAGCCAAAAACTGCATTTGACCCCTATGTTCTATTTTTAGCCATGGCAGCCATGTTTGTCGATGGATCAAAACTTCGGATATAATTTATAAACTAGATACCCTAAGGAACACATAGTTTAAGTTTGAAGGTATTTGGCCCAGTAGTTTCAGAGGAGAAGATTTTTTAAATAGTTTACGACGATAGACGATGACAGACGACAACAGATGACGACCAAGACGAATACAGACGACAGACGGCGACGCCAAGTGATGGCATAAGCTCACATGGGGCCCTTTGGGCCCCGGTGAGCTAAAAATACAATTAATTTAGTGTACATCATATATTTACTAGTTAAGGTGGCATGGTAGTATTTCCTGGCCCATAGGGATAATGAATAATGATAGCATTTTGAGAATGTTCTCCACTTTCTAACACTGCCCAAAATTCTACATACATAATCTGAAGTACTTTCAATACAATATTTAGAGATGAATGACCGTTTACTTTTTTTGCTATCGTTTTTAATCTGAGGCCACTTTTTGTTTTTATGTTTTTTATCATGCAGTGAATATAAAATTCTCAAAAATTCTTTTTCACCTGTATGTAAAATTATTTTATAATTTTCTACACGTGATTCCTTCCTCAGTTTGGGAAAGTCTGTTTAGTAGAAACTGTATGTTTTGTCCGATCACTGTTCAGATACATTGACTTAAGAAGGATACACAAATGAGCAACCAAAACACTGGAATGTAAATACTATTGTGCCACCTAGAAATGTTTGGAAATTTGTATTCAAAGGGAGATAATGATATGTGTTTAATAGTGAATTATGATTTTATTGTATTTTGAGTTACTTCCCTTTGAACAGAATTGGTGTAATTAATAAGTATATCGATAGATAGTGTATCAATGATTGTATCTGTTTGATTGATTTTAGTCAGTTGTCAAAAGTTTCTTTATAACTATTTTTTTAAAGTCATGTGTGTTTTGTATTAGTGTATCAAACTTTATATATATAATTAATAGTTCCCAATATTTTTACTTTCATTTGTCACAAACTAATATCTGTAACTTATTTATCAATGTCAACAACTTTATCTACACAATGTATTGAAATGAAATATATCCTTTAATAAAATAGATTATTATCTAAAAATAACATTTTTTTTATTAAGATGTAATATAACATAATGTATAGCACAATTGTATTTAAAAACTTCACCTACCTACATTTCCACTTCAACAGATGGACAAAGGTCTATTTTAATTTCCAAGGGAATTTTCAACCATAAGAAAATATTCAAATATGTTAAAATCTTTAAAACGAACACAATTATCACCACAATTAATATATCTGAATCAGCAAATCTATTTTAAACTATGACTCAATTTAAAATTTCTATTAATTGTGCAATAAATCTATAAATGTAGAGCTTGATTAACTATTTAATATCCCAACCCTCCTATTGTTGTATGGAACCTTGTGCTAAAATTTCTTACACATCCATACACTTATACTAAAGTTATTGTCTGTGAATCAATTTATTTTCTAAGAACCAGTGATGTAAACCACAAATATAGTTTTCTAAAATTAGATATGATGTTATATCTATTTTCAACTATGACCCAACATAAAATTTCTGTTAATTGTGCAATAACATCTCTGAATTTAGATTCTGAGCAAATATGTAATAATAGCATAGTTTCTGACACAGAATTAATGTGGTATAAGTTCTTAAATAATTCTAAAATTGGACATTTACCAATTATGGTCCAATATTCAAATTCAAAATACATGGTTGGATTCAGCATATCAGATAACCACATTGTTTCATTTTTGTTAAATCAAACTACCGTAAGTTTTATTTTGGATACTTTGGACCTTTATGGGGTCCAGTTTGAAAAGCGGCCCAAAATCAAAAAATTAAAACATTGTTAGATTGCAAACATTAAAGAACACCAATGATTTAATTTTGAAGATATCAAACAAAGTTTAATTATGGACCCAAATTTAGACCAACTTTGAAAACCAAGCACAAAATAAAAAATCTAAAACACTGTTTGATTGACCATATCAAATAACACAAACAATTTAATTTTTGATGAAATCAAACAATGTTCAGTTTTGGACCCCAATTTGGACCATCTTGAATACTGTGCCCAAATTCACAAGAATCTAAATACACGCTTAGATTCATCATATCAAAGAACCCAACCATTCTTTTTTTTTTTAAATCAAAAAAATTTAATTTTGGACCCTTTGGACCTTAATGTGGACTCACCATGCCCCAAATCAAAAATCAAAATACACCCTCAGATTCAACATATATAAGAACTACAAAAATTTTTTTTTTTAAATAAAAAAAAGTTGTATTTTGGACCCTTTGGACCTTAATGCGGAACAATTTGAAGACACCTCAAAGACCTAATTAGATTCAGCATATTAAGGAACACTAATAATTTAATTTTTAAAGAAATCAAACAAAGTTTAATTTTGGACCCTTTGGACCTTAATATGGATCATTTAAAAAACAGACCCTATATTCCAAATTCTAAATACTCCATTAGATTCAGCATATTAAAGACTCCAGAGAATTCAAGACTTTTGAATTAAACCACATTGAAATTGCTAAAGAAATAAGGAAATAAGAAATAATTGGCCCTTAATTATTAAACAGCTACAACAATAACCCCAAAAATAAATCCCAACCTTCCTATTGTGGTATGGAACCTTGTGCTTAAATTTAATAGTGATCTATACAGTTATACTCAAATTATTGTCTGTGAACCAGACAAATAATTGTTTTTGTTAGGCGCTTTTTGGCCCATAATTCCTAAACAGCTACTATAATAACCCCCAAAATAAACCCCAACCTGCCTATTGTGGTATGGAACTTTGTGCTAAAATTGAATAGAGATCCATACACTTATACTCAAGTTATTAACTGCAAACCAGAAAAATAGTTGTTTTCGGCCCCTTTTTGACCCCTAATTATTAAACGGTATGGGACATGACCCTCCAAAAATCAATCAAAACTTTCCTTTAGAAGTTTGGAACCGTGTGGTAAAATTTCATAGAAATCTATACTCTTATACATCAATTATTGTTCTGAAACATGATAAATGCTTGTTTTTGGCCCTTGATTACTATACAGCTATGACAATAACCCCCAAAATAAATCCCAACCTTCCTATTGTGGTATGGAACCTTGTGCTAAAATTTTAAAGAGATCCATATCCTTATACTCAAGTTATTGTTTGTGAACCTGACAAAAAATTGTTTTTGTTAGGCCCTTTTTGGCCCCTAATTCCTAAATAGCTATGACAATAACCCCCAAAATTAATCCTAACCTTCCTATTGTGGTATGGAACCTTGTGCTAAAATTTTGACCAGAGAAATATCTCTTATACTCAAGTTATTGTCTTAAAACCAGACAAATAATTGTTTTGGCCCTTTCTGGCCCCTAATTACATAACAGCTAAGACAATAACCACCAAAATCAATCCCAAACCTATTGTGGTATGGAATCTTGTGCTAAAAATTCTTACACATCCATACTCTCATACTAAAGTTATTGTCTATGAACCAATTTATTTTCCATGAACCAGTAAAAGTGGCCTTTTTTGGCCCCTAATTACAAAACCTCTAGGACAATAGCCCCCAAAAACAATCCTAACCATCCTTTAGTGGTATGAAACTTTATGCTAAGATTTCATAGAGATCCATGAACTTATACTCAAGTTATTGTCTGCGAATCAAAATGTCTTCAGAAGCAGACACAGACAACACCATAACAAAATATGAACGCAAATAAATTTGCGGTTGTATAACAAGAGGCTCTCAAGACCCTGAATCGCTCACCTGTATTTCAGAGGAGAAGATTTTTAAATGTTAGCAAACTTGATGAACAAATTGTGTAAAATTGTCTTTGAAGGGCAATAACTCCTTAAGGGGTTAATTGACAATTATGGTCATATTAACTTTTTTGTAGATCTTACTTTGCTGAACATTATTGCTGCTTACAGTTTATATATATTTTTATAATAATATTCAAAATAATAACAAAAATCTGCAAAATTTTGTTAAAACTACAAATTCGGTGGCAGCAACCCAACAATGGGTTGTTCCATTCGTCTGATAATTTCAGGGCCGATAGATCTTGACCAATTAAACAATTTTATCCCATGTCACATTTGCTCTAAAAGATTTAATTTTTGAGATATAAGCCAAAAACTGCATTTGACCCTTATGTTCTATTTTTAGCCATGGCGGCCATGTTTGTCAATGCATACAAACTCCGGATACAATTTATAAACAAGATACCCTAAGGAACATTTAGTTAAAGTTTGAAGGTAATTGGCCCAGTAGTTTCAGAGGAGAAGATTTTTAAATGTTAGCAAACTTGATGAACAAATTGTGTAAAATTGTCTTTAAAGGGCAATAACTCCTTAAGGGGTCAATTGACAATTATGGTCATATTAACTTTTTTGTAGATCTTACTTTGCTGAACATTATTGCTGCTTACAGTTTATATATATCTATAATAATATTCAAGATAATAACAAAAAAACTGCAAAATTTTGTTAAAACTACCAATTCGGTGGCAGCAACCCAACAATGGAATGTTCGATTTGTCTGAAAATTTCAGAGCTGATAGATCTTGACCAATTGAACAATTTTACCCCATGTCAGATTTGCTCTAAAAGCTTAAGTTTTTTAGATATAAGCCAAAAACTGCATTTGACCCCTATGTTCTATTTTTAGCCATGGCGGCCATGTTTGTCAATGGGTCAATACTTTGGATAAAATTTATAAACTAGATACCCTAAGGAACATTTAGTTAAAGTTTGAAGGTATTTGGCCCAGTAGTTTCAGAGGAGAAGATTTTTTAAATAGTTTACGACGACAGACGACGGACGATGACGGACGCCAAGTGATGGCATAAGCTCACATGGGGCCCTTTGGGCCCCGGTGAGCTAAAAAAAGGGAGATAATGATATGTGTTTAATAGTGAATTATGATTTTATTGTATTTTGAGTTACTTCCTTTGAACAGAATTGGTGTAATTAATAAGTATATCGATAGATAGTGTATCAATGATTGTATCTGTTTGATTGATTTTAGTCAGTTGTCAAAAGTTTCTTTATAACTATTTTTTTAAAGTCATGTGTGTTTTGTATTAGTGTATCAAACTTTATATATATAATTAATAGTTCCCAATATTTTTACTTTCATTTGTCACAAACTAATATCTGTAACTTATTTATCAATGTCAACAACTTTATCTACACAATGTATTGAAATGAAATATATCCTTTAATAAAAATAGATTATTATCTAAAAATAACATTTTTTTTATTAAGATGTAATATAACATAATGTATAGCACAATTGTATTTAAAAACTTCACCTACCTACATTTCCACTTCAACAGATGGACAAAGGTCTATTTTAATTTCCAGGAATTTTCAACCATAAGAAAATATTCAAATATGTTAAAATCTTTAAACGAACACAATTATCACCACAATTAATATATCTGAATCAGCAAATCTATTTTAAACTATGACTCAATTTAAAATTTCTATTAATTGTGCAATAAATCTATAAATGTAGAGCTTGATTAACTATTTAATATCCCAACCCTCCTATTGTTGTATGGAACCTTGTGTTAAAATTTCTTACACATCCATACACTTATACTAAAGTTATTGTCTGTGAATCAATTTATTTTCTAAGAACCAGTGATGTAAACCACAAATATAGTTTTCTAAAATTAGATATGATGTTATATCTATTTTCAACTATGACCCAACATAAAATTTCTGTTAATTGTGCAATAACATCTCTGAATTTAGATTCTGAGCATAATATGTAATAATAGCATAGTTTCTGACACAGAATTAATGTGGTATAAGTTCTTAAATAATTCTAAAATTGGACATTTACCAATTATGGTCCAATATTCAAATTCAAAATACATGGTTGGATTCAGCATATCAGATAACCACATTGTTTCATTTTTTGTTAAAATCAAACTACCGGTAAGTTTTATTTTGGATACTTTGGACCTTTATGGGGTCCAGTTTGAAAAGCGGGCCCAAAATCAAAAAAATTAAAACATTGTTAGATTGCAAACATTAAAGAACACCAATGATTTAATTTTTGAAGATATCAAACAAAGTTTAATTATGGACCCAAATTTAGACCAACTTTGAAAACCAAGCACAAAATAAAAAAATCTAAAACACTGTTTGATTGACCATATCAAATAACACAAACAATTTAATTTTTGATGAAATCAAACAATGTTCAGTTTTGGACCCCAATTTGGACCATCTTGAATACTGTGCCCAAATTCACAAGAATCTAAATACACGCTTAGATTCATCATATCAAAGAACCCAACCATTCTTTTTTTTTTTAAATCAAAAAAATTTAATTTTGGACCCTTTGGACCTTAATGTGGACTCACCATGCCCCAAAATCAAAATCAAAATACACCCTCAGATTCAACATATATATAAGAACTATAAAAATTTTTTTTAAATAAAAAAGTTGTATTTTGGACCCTTTGGACCTTAATGCGGAACAATTTGAAGACACCTCAAAGACCTAATTAGATTCAGCATATTAAGGAACACTAACTAATTTAATTTTTAAAGAAATCAAACAAAGTTTAATTTTGGACCCTTTGGACCTTAATATGGATCATTTAAAAACAGACCCTATATTCCAAATTTCTAAATACTCCATTAGATTCAGCATATTAAAGACTCCAGAGAATTCAAGACTTTTGAATTAAACCACATTGAAATTGCTAAAGAAATAAGGAAATAAGAAATTATTGGCCCAATTATTAAACAGCTACAACAATAACTCCCAAAAATAAATCCCAACCTTCCTATTGTGGTATGGAACCTTGTGCTTAAATTTAATAGTGATCTATATGTTATATATTTCAATTATTGTCTGTGAACCAGACAAATAATTGTTTTTGTTAGGCGCTTTTTGGCCCATAATTCCTAAACAGCTACTATAATAACCCCCAAAATAAACCCCAACCTGCCTATTGTGGTATGGAACTTTGTGCTAAAATTGAATAGAGATCCATACACTTATACTCAAGTTATTAACTGCAAACCAGAAAAATAGTTGTTTTCGGCCCCTTTTTGACCCCTAATTATTAAACGGTATGGGACATGACCCTCCAAAAATCAATCAAAACTTTCCTTTAGAAGTTTGGAACCGTGTGGTAAAATTTCATAGAAATCTATACTCTTATACATCAATTATTGTTCTGAAACATGATAAATGCTTGTTTTTGGCCCTTGATTACTATACAGCTATGACAATAACCCCCAAAATAAATCCCAACCTTCCTATTGTGGTATGGAACCTTGTGCTAAAATTTTAAAGAGATCCATATCCTTATACTCAAGTTATTGTTTGTGAACCTGACAAAAAATTGTTTTTGTTAGGCCCTTTTTGGCCCCTAATTCCTAAATAGCTATGACAATAACCCCCAAAATTAATCCTAACCTTCCTATTGTGGTATGGAACCTTGTGCTAAAATTTTGACCAGAGAAATATCTCTTATACTCAAGTTATTGTCTTAAAACCAGACAAATAATTGTTTTTGGCCCCTTTCTGGCCCCTAATTACATAACAGCTAAGACAATAACCACCAAAATCAATCCCAAACCTATTGTGGTATGGAATCTTGTGCTAAAAATTCTTACACATCCATACTCTCATACTAAAGTTATTGTCTATGAACCAATTTATTTTCCATGAACCAGTAAAAGTGGCTTTTTGGCCCCTAATTACAAAACCTCAGGGACAATAGCCCCAAAAACAATCCTAACCATCCTTTAGTGGTATGAAACTTTATGCTAAGATTTCATAGAGATCCATGAACTTATACTCAAGTTATTGTCTGCGTAATCAAAATGTCTTCAGAAGCAGACACAGACATATTTCCCAACAAATATGAACCTTAAATAAATTTGCAGTTGTATAACAAGAGGCTCTCAAGACCCTGAATCGCTCACCTGTATTTCAGAGGAGAAGATTTTTAAATGTTAGCAAACTTGATGAACAAATTGTGTAAAATTGTCTTTGAAGGGCAATAACTCCTTAAGGGGTTAATTGACAATTATGGTCATAATAACTTTTGTAGATCTTACTTGCTGAACATTTTTGCTGCTTACAGTTTATATATATTTTATATAATAATATTCAAAATAATAACAAAATCTGCAAAATTTTTATTAAAACTACATTCGGTGGCAGCAACCCAACAATGGGTTGTGTTCATCTGCCTGATAATTTCAGGGCCGATAGATCTTGACCAATTAAACAATTTTATCCTATGTCACATTTGCTCTAAAAGATTTAATTTTTGAGATATAAGCCAAAAACTGCATTTGACCCTTATGTTCTATTTTTAGCCATGGCAAGCCATATTTGTCAATGCATACAAACTCCGGATACAATTTATAAACAAGATACCCTAAGGAACATTTAGTTAAAGTTTGAAGGTAATTGGCCCAGTAGTTTGAGAGGAGAAGATTTTAAATGTTAGCAAACTTGATGAACAAATTGTGTAAAATTGTCAACAAAGAACAATAACTCCTTAAGGGGTCAATTGACAATTATGGTCATATTAACTTTTTGTAGATCTTACTTTGCTGAACATTATTGCTGCTTACAGTTTATATATATCTATGATAATATTCAAGATAATAACAAAAACTGCAAAATTTTGTTAAAACTACCAATGTGGTGGCAGCAACCCAACAATGGAATGTTCGATTTGTCTGAAAATTTCAGGAGCTGATAGATCTTGACCAATTGAACAATTTTACCCCATGTCAGATTTGCTCTAAAAGCTTAAGTTTTTTAGATATAAGCTAAAAACTGCATTTGACCCCTATGTTCTATTTTTAGCCATGAAGGCCATGTTTGTCATGGGGTCAATACTTTGGATAAAATTTATAAACTAGATACCCTAAGGAACATTTAGTTAAAGTTTGAAGGTATTTGGCCCAGTAGTTTCAGAGGAGGAGATTTTTAAATAGTTTACGGCGACAGACGATGGATGACACGCGCTAAGTGATGGCATAAGCTCACATGGGGCCCTTTGGGCCCCGTGAGCTAAAAATGATTACAAAGATTGTCCCCTAATTCCACTGATCACATACACTATTTTTGTGCATCTCACAATCAAGTTTATATTACCATAAATCATTCAGTCTATACAAACAAATGATATAATATAAAATTATTACAAAGTCTTATCAAAATCATGTAGTTTCACATGAATGAACATCTTTCCAGTTTAAATACAAATAATACTTCAGTACCATGAGTCATCTTGAACAAACATGAAGTATATGGATTTGATTGGCCATCGAAAATTATTTTGAATAAGCTGTTGACAGAGAGATATGTCTTGCCTGCAAGTTTTTTTAATAGTAAAATGCAAATGGTGAAATTGAAATCAAACAAAGTTTAATTTTGGACCCTTTTGACCTCAATGTGGACAAAGTTGATAACGGGGCCCAAAAATCAAAAATCTAAATACATGGTTAGATTCAGTATATCAAAGAACCCCATATATTCAATTTTTGTTGAAATCAAACAAAGTTTAATTTTGGACCCCGATTTGGACCAACTTGAAAACTGGGCTCATAATCAAAAATCTAAATACATGTTTAGATTCAGCATATCAAAGAATCCTAAGAATTCAATTTTGTTAAAATCAAACTAAGTTTAATTTTGGACCTATGTAATGTAGACCAATTTGAAAATGGGACCAAAAATTAAGAATCTAAATATTAATTTAGATTCGGCATATCAAAGAACCCCAATAATTCAATTTTTGATGAAATCAAACAAAAAGTTTAATTTTGGACCCTTTGGACCTCAATGTGGACCAATTTAAAAACGGGACCAAAATCCAAAACTTAATACACGGGTTAGATTCAGCATATTAAAGAACCCCAAGAATTCAAGAATAAAACCCAGGTGAAATTGGTCAAGAACAAATAATTTTTTACAAAGTATCTTCTTTTGCACAATACTGTACAATTGAATATTTCTTGCAATTGCGCAAATGCTGCCTGATTAAATATCTGTTTCTATTATGTCATACTGCGCAATTGACAATTTCTTGCTATAGCAATATTGTGCTATTGGATCTTTCTTGCTATTGCGCAATACTGTGCAATTGAAGTTCTTTGTTATGCGCAATACTATTGCAATTGAAAATTTCTTGCTATTGCACAATACTTAATATATTAATTTACACATCCTGTTTGGTGTGTATCTCTTGCCTATATCATTATTATTTGCTTTTATATATAAATCAGAAATTTAATAATAAAGTTTTTGGCAAATTTCCAATATACATAATTTAAGAGCAGTTTAGGTGAGATAAACAAAAGCTTCATTAGCAATATTATTTTATTGGCAAATTTCCAATGAAGTTCATTAAACTAAAGTTATTGGCAAATTTCCAATGGAATTTATTAATAATAAAGTTTTTGGCAAATTTCCAATATATTTAATTTAAAAGCAGTTTAGGTGAGATATTCAAATGAGTTCCAATTTTTAACCTTACACTTAATTTTCCATTAAGTTTTGAACTTAAGTAATTGTCCATTAACCTGCAAACCCTTTTCCCCTTTTTGCACCTATTCCTTAACACTTTGAGCCATAACTCCCAAAGACAGTTCTTACCATCCTTCGTTGTATGTCCAATATCCAAAATCTAAATACATGGTTAGATTCAGCATATCAAAGAACCCTAAGAATTTAATTTTGATGAGTCAAATAAAGTTCAATTTTGGACCCTCTTAACCTCAATGTGGACCAATTTGATAACCGGGCTCGAATATCAAAAATCTTAATACATGGTTAGATTCAGCATATCAAGAACCCTATATATTCAATTTTTGTTGAAATCAAACAAAAAGTTTAATTTTGGACCCCGATTTGGACCAACTTGGAAAAAGGCCCTTAATAAAAAACTAAGTACATGTTTAGATTCAGCATATCAAAGAACCCCAAGAATTCAATTTTTTGTTAAAATCAAACTAAGTTTAATATTGGACCCTTTGGACCTTAATGTAGACCAATATGAAAATGGGACCAAAAATTAAGAATCTAAATACACGGTTAGATTCGGCATATCAAAGAACCCTATATAGTTCAATTTTCGATTAAATCAAACAAAGTTTAATTTGCCTTGCAAAAAAAAAAAAAAAAAGGGGCCCCCCCCTTTTTTTTTTAAAAAATTTTTTTTTTCCCCCTTTTTTTCCCCAAAGGGGAAAAACCCCCAAAAAAAAAAACCCTTTTTTTTTTTTTCCCCCCCCCCCCAAAAAAATGGAAAAAAAAATTTGGTTTTTTTTTAAAGGGAACCCCCCAAAAGGGAAAAAAGTTTTTTTTTTTCCCCCCCCCGGGGAAAAAGGCCCAAAAATTTTTTTTTTTTTCCCTTTAAAAAAACCCCCCCCAAAAAAAAAAAAAAATTTTTTTTTGGGGGGTTTAAATTAAAAAAAAAATTTTTTTTAAAAAGGGCCAGGCCCCCAAAGGAAATTTTTAAACTTTAAAAAATTTAATTTTTTTTTTTTAAAAAACCCCAAAGGGGAAAATTTCCTTTTTTTAAAAAAATTTTTTTTTCCCCCAAAAAAAAAAAAAAAAGGGGGGGGGAAAAAAAAAAAAAACCCCCCCCCCCTTTTTTAATATTAAAAAAATTTTTTTTTTTTTTTGGGCCCCGGGGCCCCCAAAAAAGGGGAAAAACCCCAAAAAATTTTTTTTTTTTTAACCCCCCTTTTCTTTTGGCAAATTTTTTTTTTTTTTTTTTTAAACCCCAAAAAAAAGAAGGAAAAAAAAAATTGAAGGGTTTTTTTTTCCCAAAAATTTTTTTTTTTTTTAAAAAAACTTTTTTTTTTTTTCCCGAAAAAGGGGCCCAAAAACCAAAAAAAAAGGGGGATTTTTTTTGGGGAAAAAATTTTTTTTGGAAAGGGGTTTTTAAAAAATTTTTTTTTTTTTTTTTCCCCCAAAAAAAAAAGGCCCCAAAAAAAAATTTTTTTTTTTCCCCCCCTTTTGTTTAAATTGGAAAAAAATTTTTTTTTTTTTAAAGGGGGCCCCAAGGGGAACCCAAAAAAAAAAGGTTTTTTTTTAAAAAATTTTTTTTTTCTTTAAAAAAAAAGGGGGAACCCCCAAAAAAATTTTTTGGAACCCCCCAAAAAATATTTTTTTTTTTTCCCCCTTTCCCCGGGGGGTCAAAAAAAAAACCCCCGGGGGGGGGTTTTTTTTAAAAGGGTTTTTTTTTCCCCTTTTTTTTTCCCCAAAAAAAAAAAACCCCCCAAAAATTATTTTTTAAAAAAAAACCCCCCCCCAAAAAAATATATTTTTTTTTTTGAAGGGCCCCCCCCCCAAATGGAAAAAAAAAATTTTTTTTTTTCCCCCCCCCGGGGGGGAAAAAAAAAAAAGGTTTTTTTTGGGGGCCCAAACCCCGGGAATTTTTTAAAAATTTTTTTTTTTAAAAAATTTTTTTTGGGGCCCGGGGGGGAAAAACCAAAAAAATTTTTTTAAAACCCCCAAAGGGGGTTTTTTTTTTTTTTCCCCCCAAAACCCCCCCAAAAGGAAAAAAAAAATTTTTTTTTTTTTGGGGGCCCCCCCCAAAGGAAAAAAAAATTTTTTTTTTTTAAGGCCCCACCCCCCAAAAAAAAAACCCAAAAAATTTTTTTTTTTTTTTTTAAAGGAAAAAAAATTTTTTTCCCCCTTTTAAAAAAACCCCCCCAAAAATTTTTTTTTGGGAAAAACTTTTTAAAAAATTTTTTTTTTTTTTTTGGGCCCCAAAGGGGGGCCCCCAAAACCCCAAAAAAAAATTTTTTTTTTCCCCCCCCCTTAAAAAAAATTTTTTTTTTTTTTTTCCCCCCCCCAAAAGGGGAAAAAAACCCCAAAAAATTTTTTTTTTCCCCGGGGGGTTTTTTAATTTAAAAATTTTTTTTTTTTTTTTGGGGGCCCCAAGGGGGAAAAAAAAAAAAAACCCCCCCTTTTTTTTTTTGGGAACCCTTTTTTTTTTTTTTAAAACCCCCCCAAAAACCCAAAAAAAAAAACCCGGGCCCAAAAAAAATTTTTTTTTTTTTTCCCCCCAAGGCCCCAACCCAAAAAAAAATTTTTTTTTTTGGGCCCCCAATTTTTTTTAAAAAAAAAAATTTTTTTTTCCCCCCCGGGGGAAAAAGGTTTTAAAAAAAAAATTTTTTTTTTTAAAAAATTTTTAATTTTAACTTTTTTTTTTTTTTCCCAAGGCCCGGCCCCCCAAAAAAAAATTTTTTTTTTTTTTAAAAATTTTTAAAAAAATTTTTTTTTTTCCCCCCCCCCCCCCAAAGGGGAAAAAAAATTATTTTTTTTTAAAAATTTTTTTTTAAAAAATTATTTTTTTTTTTAAAAAAAAGGGAAAAAAAGGGGTTTTTTTTTTTAAAAAAGGGGTTTTCAATTTTCTTTAAAAATTTTTTTTTTTTAAAACCAGGAAAAGGGGAAATTTAAGGGGTTTTTTTTTTTTTTTTTGGGGGGGCCCCCAAAGGAACTTTTTTTTTTTCCAAAACCCCAAAAAATAAAAAAAATTTTTTTTTTTAAAATTTTTTTTTTTTCCCCTTTTTGGTTTTGGGGGGAAAAAAATTTTTTTTTAAACCCAATTTTTTTAAAAAAAAACCCGGGGGAAAAACCGGCCCTTAAACCCCAAAAAGGTTTTTTTTTAAAAAAAATTGGAAAAATTTTTTTTAAAAATTTTTAAACCAAACCCAAAAAAAAAAAAAAAATTTTTTTTTTTATTTGGGGGTTTAAAAAAAAAAATTTTTTTTTAAAAAGAATTTCCCCCCCCGGGCGGAAAAAAAAAAAAAAAAAATTTTTAATTAAAAAAATTTTTAAAAAAAATTTTTTTTTTTTTTTTTGGGTTTTTTTTTTTTTTTTTTTAAAAAGGGGGAAAAAACCTTTTTTAATTTAACTGTTTTTTTTTTTTTTTTAATTTTTTAAAACCGGTTTGGAAAAATTTTGGGGGTTTGGGAACCAAATTTAAATTTTTTTTTTGGGAAAAAAAAAAAAGGTGGGGAAAATTTTAAATTTTTAAAATTTCCAATTTTTTTTTTAAAAAAAAATTTAAAAAAATTTTTAAAAAATTTGGGGAAATTTTTTTTTTTTTTTTTTTTTTTAAAAAAAAAAAAAAAAATTTTTAATGGCCCAAAAAAAATTTTTAAAAATTTTTTTTTTTAAAAATTTTGGGTTTTTTTTTAAAAAACCTTTTTTTTTTTAAAAAAGGGGAAAAGGAAAAAAAAATTTTTTTGGGGGGAAAATTTTTAAATTTTTTTTTTAAAAAAAAGGGGTTTTTTTTAAATTTAAAATTTTTTTTAAAAAAAAAAAATTTTTAAAAAAAAAAAAAAAAAAATTTGGGAAAAACCCAAAAAAAAAAAAAATTTTTTTTTAAAAAAATTTTTAAAAAAAATTTTTTAAAAAATTTTTTTTTAAAATTTTTTTTTTAAAAATTTAAAAAAAAAATTTTTTTTTTAAATTTTTTTTTTTTTTTTTGGGAAAAAAAACCCAATTTTTTTTGGGAAATTAAATTTTTTTTTTAATGGGGGAAAAAAAATTTAAAATTTTTAATAACCCCAAAAATTTTTTTTTAAAAAAATTTTTTAAAAAAAAATTAAAAAAAAAAATTTTTTTTTAAAAAATTTTTTTAAAAGGTTTAAATTTTGGGTTTAAACTTCAAAAATTAAAAAAATTTTTAAAATTTTAAAAAAAAATTTTTTTTTTTTTTTAAAAACCCTTTTTTTCCTTTTAAAATTTTTGGGAAAAAAATTTTTTTTTTAAAACCTTTAAAAATTTTTTTTTTTTTAATTTTTAATTTAAAAAAAAAAATTTTTTTTTTTTTTTTGGGCCCTTTTTTTTTGGGGGGGGGAAAAAAAAATTTGTTTTTAAAATTTTTTTACGGACCCAGCCAAGGCACAGATGCAAGAACCCCAAAAGATGAGTATTTTTTTACTTGAAGGGCCCCACCATCTGTGTTGTCAATATGGAACTAATATATACTTTTGTTTTTCTTTCAGAGTCCCACCCAGAGGTCGAGGCCACGGACCCAGCCAAGGCACAGATGCAAGAACCCCAAAAGATGAGTATTTTTTTACTTGAAGGGCCCCCACCATCTGTGTTGTCAATATGGAACTAATATATACTTTTGTTTTTCTTTCAGAGGCCACGGACCCAGCCAAAGCACAGATGCAAGAACCCCAAAAGATGAGTATTTTTTTTACTTGAAGGGCCCCACCATCTGTGTTGTCAATATGGAACTAATATATACTTTTGTTTTTCTTTCAGAGTCCCACCCAGAGGTCGAGGCCACGGACCCAGCCAAGGCACAGGTGCAAGAACCCCAAAAGATGAGTATTTTTTTTACTTGAAGGGCCCCACCATCTGTGTTGTCAATATGGAACTAATATATACTTTTTGTTTTTCTTTCAGAGGCCACGGACCCAGCCAAAGCACAGATGCAAGAACCCAAAAGATGAGTATTTTTTTACTTGAAGGGCCCCACCATCTGTGTTGTCAATATGGAACTAATATATACTTTTTGTTTTTCTTTCAGAGTCCCACCCAGAGGTCGAGGCCACGGACCCAGCCAAGGCACAGATGCAAGAACCCCAAAAGATGAGTATTTTTTTTACTTGAAGGGCCCCACCATCTGTGTTGTCAATATGGAACTAATATATACTTTTGTTTTTCTTTCAGAGGCCACGGACCCAGCCAAGGCACAGATGCAAGAACCCCAAAAGATGAGTATTTTTTTTACTTGAAGGGCCCCCACCATCTGTGTTGTCAATATGGAACTAATATATACTTTTGTTTTTTCTTTCAGAGGCCACGGACCCAGCCAAGGCACAGATGCAAGAACCCCAAAAGATGAGTATTTTTTTTACTTGAAGGGCCCCACCATCTGTGTTGTCAATATGGAACTAATATATACTTTTGTTTTTCTTTCAGAGGCCACGGACCCAGCCAAGGCACAGATGCAAGAACCCCAAAAGATGAGTATTTTTTTTTACTTGAAGGGCCCCACCATCTGTGTTGTCAATATGGAACTAATATATACTTTTGTTTTTCTTTCAGAGGCCACGGACCCAGCCAAGGCACAGATGCAAGAACCCCAAAAGATGAGTATTTTTTTACTTGAAGGGCCCCCACCATCTGTGTTGTCAATATGGAACTAATATATACTTTTGTTTTTCTTTCAGAGGCCACGGACCCAGCCAAGGCACAGATGCAAGAACCCCAAAAGATGAGTATTTTTTTTACTTGAAGGGCCCCACCATCTGTGTTGTCAATATGGAACTAATATATACTTTTGTTTTTCTTTCAGAGTCCCACCCGGAGGTCGAGGCCAGGACCCAGCCAAGGCACAGATGCAAGAACCCCAAAAGATGAGTATTTTTTTTACTTGAAGGGCCCCACCATCTGTGTTGTCAATATGGAACTAATATATACTTTTGTTTTTCTTTCAGAGGACCCACCAAGGCACAGATGCAAGAACCCAAAAGATGAGTATTTTTTTTACTTGAAGGGCCCAGTGTTGTCAATATGGAACTAATATATACTTTTGTTTTTCTTTCAGAGTCCCAGCGAGGCCACAGGCACAGATGCAAGAACCCCAAAAGATGAGTATTTTTTTTTTTTGAAGGGCCCCACCATCTGTGTTGTCAATATGGAACTAATATATACTTTTGTTTTTCTTTCAGAGGCCACGGACCCAGCCAAAGCACAGATGCAAGAACCCCAAAAGATGAGTATTTTTTTTACTTGAAGGGCCCCACCATCTGTGTTGTCAATATGGAACTAATATATACTTTTGTTTTTCTTTCAGAGTCCCACCCAGAGGTCGAGGCCACGGACCCAGCCAAGGCACAGATGCAAGAACCCCAAAAGATGAGTATTTTTTTTACTTGAAGGGCCCCACCATCTGTGTTGTCAATATGGAACTAATATATACTTTTGTTTTTCTTTCAGAGGCCACGGACCCAGCCAAGGCACAGATGCAAGAACCCAAAAGATGAGTATTTTTTTACTTGAAGGGCCCCACCATCTGTGTTGTCAATATGGAACTAATATATACTTTTGTTTTTCTTTCAGAGGCCACGGACCCAGCCAAGGCACAGATGCAAGAACCCCAAAAGATGAGTATTTTTTTTACTTGAAGGGCCCCACCATCTGTGTTGTCAATATGGAACTAATATATACTTTTGTTTTTCTTTCAGAGGCCACGGACCCAGCCAAGGCACAGATGCAAGAACCCCAAAAGATGAGTATTTTTTTACTTGAAGGGCCCCACCATCTGTGTTGTCAATATGGAACTAATATATACTTTTTGTTTTTCTTTCAGAGGCCACGGACCCAGCCAAGGCACAGATGCAAGAACCCCAAAAGATGAGTATTTTTTTTACTTGAAGGGCCCCACCATCTGTGTTGTCAATATGGAACTAATATATACTTTTTGTTTTTCTTTCAGAGGCCATGGACCCAGCCAAGGCACAGATGCAAGAACCCCAAAAGATGAGTATTTTTTTTACTTGAAGGGCCCCACCATCTGTGTTGTCAATATGGAACTAATATATACTTTTTGTTTTCTTTCAGAGTCCCACCCGGAGGTCGAGGCCACGGACCCAGCCAAGGCACAGATGCAAGAACCCCAAAAGATGAGTATTTTTTTACTTGAAGGGCCCCACCATCTGTGTTGTCAATATGGAACTAATATATACTTTTGTTTTTCTTTCAGAGGCCACGGACCCAGCCAAGGCACAGATGCAAGAACCCCAAAAGATGAGTATTTTTTTACTTGAAGGGCCCCACCATCTGTGTTGTCAATATGGAACTAATATATACTTTTTGTTTTTCTTTCAGAGTCCCACCGGATGTCGAGGCCATGGACCCAGCCAAGGCACAGATGCAAGAACCCCAAAAGATGAGTATTTTTTTTACTTGAAGGGCCCCACCATCTGTGTTGTCAATATGGAACTAATATATACTTTTGTTTTTTCTTTCAGAGTCCCACCCGAGGTCGAGGCCACGGACCCAGCCAAGGCACAGATGCAAGAACCCCAAAAGATGAGTATTTTTTTTACTTGAAGGGCCCCACCATCTGTGTTGTCAATATGGAACTAATATATACTTTTTGTTTTTCTTTCAGAGTCCACCGGAGGTCGAGGCCACAGACCAGCCAAAGCACAGATGCAAGAACCCCAAAAGATGAGTATTTTTTTTACTTGAAGGGCCCCACCATCTGTGTTGTCAATATGGAACTAATATATACTTTTTGTTTTTCTTTCAGAGGCCACGGACCCAGCCAAGGCACAGATGCAAGAACCCCAAAAGATGAGTATTTTTTTTTACTTGAAGGGCCCCACCATCTGTGTTGTCAATATGGAACTAATATATACTTTTTGTTTTTCTTTCAGAGTCCCACCCGGAGGTCGAGGCCACAGACCCAGCCAAGGCACAGATGCAAGAACCCCAAAAGATGAGTATTTTTTTTTACTTGAAGGGCCCCACCATCTGTGTTGTCAATATGGAACTAATATATACTTTTTGTTTTTCTTTCAGAGGCCACGGACCCAGCCAAGGCACAGATGCAAGAACCCCAAAAGATGAGTATTTTTTTTACTTGAAGGGCCCCCACCATCTGTGTTGTCAATATGGAACTAATATATACTTTTTGTTTTTCTTTCAGAGGCCACGGACCCAGCCAAGGCACAGCTAGATGCAAGAACCCCAAAAGATGAGTATTTTTTTTACTTGAAGGGCCCCACCATCTGTGTTGTCAATATGGAACTAATATATACTTTTGTTTTTCTTTCAGAGGCCACGGACCCAGCCAAGGCACAGATGCAAGAACCCCAAAAGATGAGTATTTTTTTACTTGAAGGGCCCCACCATCTGTGTTGTCAATATGGAACTAATATATACTTTTGTTTTTCTTTCAGAGTCCCACCCAGAGGTCAAGGCCACGGACCCAGCCAAGGCACAGATGCAAGAACCCCAAAAGATGAGTATTTTTTTTACTTGAAGGGCCCCACCATCTGTGTTGTCAATATGGAACTAATATATACTTTTGTTTTTCTTTCAGAGGCCACGGACCCAGCCAAGGCACAGATGCAAGAACCCCAAAAGATGAGTATTTTTTTACTTGAAGGGCCCCCACCATCTGTGTTGTCAATATGGAACTAATATATACTTTTGTTTTTCTTTCAGAGGCCACGGACCCAGCCAAGGCACAGATGCAAGAACCCCAAAAGATGAGTATTTTTTTACTTGAAGGGCCCCACCATCTGTGTTGTCAATATGGAACTAATATATACTTTTGTTTTTCTTTCAGAGGCCACGGACCCAGCCAAGGCACAGATGCAAGAACCCCAAAAGATGAGTATTTTTTTTACTTGAAGGGCCCCACCATCTGTGTTGTCAATATGGAACTAATATATACTTTTTTTTTCTTTCAGAGGCCACGGACCCAGCCAAGGCACAGATGCAAGAACCCCAAAAGATGAGTATTTTTTTACTTGAAGGGCCCCCACCATCTGTGTTGTCAATATGGAACTAATATATACTTTTGTTTTTCTTTCAGAGTCCCACCCAGAGGTCGAGGCCACGGACCCAGCCAAGGCACAGATGCAAGAACCCCAAAAGATGAGTATTTTTTTTACTTGAAGGGCCCCACCATCTGTGTTGTCAATATGGAACTAATATATACTTTTGTTTTTCTTTCAGAGGCCATGGACCCAGCCAAGGCACAGATGCAAGAACCCCAAAAGATGAGTATTTTTTTACTTGAAGGGCCCCACCATCTGTGTTGTCAATATGGAACTAATATATACTTTTGTTTTTCTTTCAGAGTCCCACCGAGGCCACGGACCAAGCCAAGGCACAGATGCAAGAACCCCAAAAGATGAGTATTTTTTTACTTGAAGGGCCCCACCATCTGTGTTGTCAATATGGAACTAATATATACTTTTTTTTTTCTTTCAGAGGCCACGGACCCAGCCAAGGCACAGATGCAAGAACCCCAAAAGATGAGTATTTTTTTTTACTTGAAGGGCCCCCACCATCTGTGTTGTCAATATGGAACTAATATATACTTTTTGTTTTTCTTTCAGAGTCCCACCCAGAGGTCGAGGCCACGGACCCAGCCAAGGCACAGATGCAAGAACCCCAAAAGATGAGTATTTTTTTTTACTTGAAGGGCCCCCACCATCTGTGTTGTCAATATGGAACTAATATATACTTTTGTTTTTCTTTCAGAGGCCACGGACCCAGCCAAGGCACAGATGCAAGAACCCCAAAAGATGAGTATTTTTTTTACTTGAAGGCCCCCACCATCTGTGTTGTCAATATGGAACTAATATATACTTTTTGTTTTCCTTTCAGAGGCCACGGACCCAGCCAAGGCACAGATGCAAGAACCCCAAAAGATGAGTATTTTTTTTACTTGAAGGGCCCCCACCATCTGTGTTGTCAATATGGAACTAATATATACTTTTTGTTTTTCTTTCAGAGGCCACGGACCCAGCCAAGGCACAGATGCAAGAACCCCAAAAGATGAGTATTTTTTTTACTTGAAGGGCCCCACCATCTGTGTTGTCAATATGGAACTAATATATACTTTTGTTTTCTTTCAGAGTCCACCGGAGGTCAAGGCCACGGACCCAGCCAAGGCACAGATGCAAGAACCCCAAAAGATGAGTATTTTTTTACTTGAAGGGCCCCACCATCTGTGTTGTCAATATGGAACTAATATATACTTTTGTTTTTCTTTCAGAGGCCACGGACCCAGCCAAGGCACAGATGCAAGAACCCCAAAAGATGAGTATTTTTTTTACTTGAAGGGCCCCACCATCTGTGTTGTCAATATGGAACTAATATATACTTTTGTTTTTCTTTCAGAGGCCACGGACCCAGCCAAGGCACAGATGCAAGAACCCCAAAAGATGAGTATTTTTTTTACTTGAAGGGCCCCACCATCTGTGTTGTCAATATGGAACTGATATATACTTTTGTTTTTCTTTCAGAGGCCACGGACCCAGCCAAGGCACGGATGCAAGAACCCCAAAAGATGAGTATTTTTTTTTACTTGAAGGGCCCCACCATCTGTGTTGTCAATATGGAACTAATATATACTTTTTGTTTTTCTTTCAGAGGCCACGGACCCAGCCAAGGCACAGCTAGATGCAAGAACCCCAAAAGATGAGTATTTTTTTTTACTTGAAGGGCCCCCACCATCTGTGTTGTCAATATGGAACTAATATATACTTTTTTTCTTTCAGAGGCCACGGACCCAGCCAAGGCACAGATGCAAGAACCCCAAAAGATGAGTATTTTTTTTTACTTGAAGGGCCCCCACCATCTGTGTTGTCAATATGGAACTAATATATACTTTTTGTTTTTCTTTCAGAGTCTCACCCAGAGGTCGAGGCCACGGACCCAGCCAAGGCACAGGTGCAAGAACCCCAAAAGATGAGTATTTTTTTTTACTTGAAGGGCCCCCACCATCTGTGTTGTCAATATGGAACTAATATATACTTTTTGTTTTTCTTTCAGAGGCCACGGACCCAGCCAAGGCACAGATGCAAGAACCCCAAAAGATGAGTATTTTTTTTTACTTGAAGGCCCCCACCATCTGTGTTGTCAATATGGAACTAATATATACTTTTGTTTTTCTTTCAGAGGCCACGGACCCAGCCAAGGCACAGATGCAAGAACCCCAAAAGATGAGTATTTTTTTTTACTTGAAGGGCCCCCACCATCTGTGTTGTCAATATGGAACTAATATATACTTTTTGTTTTTCTTTCAGAGGCCACGGACCCAGCCAAGGCACAGATGCAAGAACCCCAAAAGATGAGTATTTTTTTTTACTTGAAGGGCCCCACCATCTGTGTTGTCAATATGGAACTAATATATACTTTTTGTTTTTCTTTCAGAGTCCCACCCAGAGGTCAAGGCCACGGACCCAGCCAAGGCACAGATGCAAGAACCCCAAAAGATGAGTATTTTTTTTTACTTGAAGGGCCCCCACCATCTGTGTTGTCAATATGGAACTAATATATACTTTTTGTTTTTCTTTCAGAGTCCGACCCGGAGGTCAAGGCCACGGACCCAGCCAAGGCACAGATGCAAGAACCCCAAAAGATGAGTATTTTTTTTTACTTGAAGGGCCCCACCATCTGTGTTGTCAATATGGAACTAATATATACTTTTTGTTTTTCTTTCAGAGTCCCACCCAGAGGTCGAGGCCACGGACCCAGCCAAGGCACAGATGCAAGAACCCCAAAAGATGAGTATTTTTTTTACTTGAAGGGCCCCACCATCTGTGTTGTCAATATGGAACTAATATATACTTTTTGTTTTTCTTTCAGAGGCCACGGACCCAGCCAAGGCACAGATGCAAGAACCCCAAAAGATGAGTATTTTTTTTTACTTGAAGGGCCCCACCATCTGTGTTATCAATATGGAACTAATATATACTTTTTGTTTTTCTTTCAGAGTCCGACCTGGAGGTCAAGGCCACGGACCCAGCCAAGGCACAGATGCAAGAACCCCAAAAGATGAGTATTTTTTTTTACTTGAAGGCCCCCACCATCTGTGTTGTCAATATGGAACTAATATATACTTTTGTTTTTCTTTCAGAGTCCCACCCAGAGGTCGAGGCCACAGACCCAGCCAAGGCACAGATGCAAGAACCCCAAAAGATGAGTATTTTTTTACTTGAAGGGCCCCACCATCTGTGTTGTCAATATGGAACTAATATATACTTTTGTTTTTCTTTCAGAGGCCACGGACCCAGCCAAGGCACAGATGCAAGAACCCCAAAAGATGAGTATTTTTTTACTTGAAGGGCCCCCACCATCTGTGTTGTCAATATGGAACTAATATATACTTTTGTTTTTCTTTCAGAGGCCACGGACCCAGCCAAGGCACAGATGCAAGAACCCCAAAAGATGAGTATTTTTTTTACTTGAAGGGCCCCACCATCTGTGTTGTCAATATGGAACTAATATATACTTTTTGTTTTTCTTTCAGAGGCCACGGACCCAGCCAAGGCACAGATGCAAGAACCCCAAAAGATGAGTATTTTTTTACTTGAAGGGCCCCCACCATCTGTGTTGTCAATATGGAACTAATATATACTTTTGTTTTTCTTTCAGAGGCCACGGACCCAGCCAAGGCACAGATGCAAGAACCCCAAAAGATGAGTATTTTTTTACTTGAAGGGCCCCACCATCTGTGTTGTCAATATGGAACTAATATATACTTTTTGTTTTTCTTTCAGAGTCCACCGGAGGTCAAGGCCACGGACCCAGCCAAGGCACAGATGCAAGAACCCCAAAAGATGAGTATTTTTTTTACTTGAAGGGCCCCACCATCTGTGTTGTCAATATGGAACTAATATATACTTTTTGTTTTTCTTTCAGAGGCCACAGACCCAGCCAAGGCACAGATGCAAGAACCCCAAAAGATGAGTATTTTTTTACTTGAAGGGCCCCACCATCTGTGTTGTCAATATGGAACTAATATATACTTTTTGTTTTTCTTTCAGAGTCCCACCGGAGGTCGAGGCCACGGACCCAGCCAAGGCACAGATGCAAGAACCCCAAAAGATGAGTATTTTTTTTTACTTGAAGGGCCCCACCATCTGTGTTGTCAATATGGAACTAATATATACTTTTTGTTTTTCTTTCAGAGGCCACGGACCCAGCCAAGGCACAGATGCAAGAACCCCAAAAGATGAGTATTTTTTTTTACTTGAAGGGCCCCCACCATCTGTGTTGTCAATATGGAACTAATATATACTTTTTGTTTTTCTTTCAGAGTCCCACCCGGAGGTCGAGGCCACGGACCCAGCCAAGGCACAGATGCAAGAACCCCAAAAGATGAGTATTTTTTTTACTTGAAGGGCCCCCACCATCTGTGTTGTCAATATGGAACTAATATATACTTTTTGTTTTTCTTTCAGAGTCCCACCCGGAGGTCGAGGCCACAGACCCAGCCAAGGCACAGATGCAAGAACCCCAAAAGATGAGTATTTTTTTTTACTTGAAGGGCCCCACCATCTGTGTTGTCAATATGGAACTAATATATTTTTTTTTTTCTTTCAGAGGCCACGGACCCAGCCAAGGCACAGATGCAAGAACCCCAAAAGATGAGTATTTTTTTTTAACTTGAAGGGCCCCACCATCTGTGTTGTCAATATGGAACTAATATATACTTTTTGTTTTTCTTTCAGAGTCCCACCCAGATGTCGAGGCCACGGACCCAGCCAAGGCACAGATGCAAGAACCCCAAAAGATGAGTATTTTTTTTTACTTGAAGGGCCCCACCATCTGTGTTGTCAATATGGAACTAATATATACTTTTGTTTTTCTTTCAGAGTCCCACCGGAGGTCGAGGCCACGGACCCAGCCAAGGCACAGATGCAAGAACCCCAAAAGATGAGTATTTTTTTACTTGAAGGGCCCCACCATCTGTGTTGTCAATATGGAACTAATATATACTTTTGTTTTTCTTTCAGAGGCCACGGACCCAGCCAAGGCACAGATGCAAGAACCCCAAAAGATGAGTATTTTTTTTTACTTGAAGGGCCCCCACCATCTGTGTTGTCAATATGGAACTAATATATACTTTTTGTTTTTCTTTCAGAGTCCCGCCAGGTCGAGGCCACAGACCCAGCCAAGGCACAGATGCAAGAACCCCAAAAGATGAGTATTTTTTTTACTTGAAGGGCCCCACCATCTGTGTTGTCAATATGGAACTAATATATACTTTTGTTTTTCTTTCAGAGGCCACGGACCCAGCCAAGGCACAGATGCAAGAACCCCAAAAGATGAGTATTTTTTTTACTTGAAGGGCCCCACCATCTGTGTTGTCAATATGGAACTAATATATACTTTTTGTTTTTCTTTCAGAGGCCACGGACCCAGCCAAGGCACAGATGCAAGAACCCCAAAAGATGAGTATTTTTTTTACTTGAAGGGCCCCACCATCTGTGTTGTCAATATGGAACTAATATATACTTTTTGTTTTTCTTTCAGAGGCCACGGACCCAGCCAAGGCACAGATGCAAGAACCCCAAAAGATGAGTATTTTTTTACTTGAAGGGCCCCACCATCTGTGTTGTCAATATGGAACTAATATATACTTTTTGTTTTTCTTTCAGAGTCCGACCAGGTCAAGGCCACGGACCCAGCCAAGGCACAGATGCAAGAACCCCAAAAGATGAGTATTTTTTTACTTGAAGGGCCCCACCATCTGTGTTGTCAATATGGAACTAATATATACTTTTGTTTTTCTTTCAGAGGCCACGGACCCAGCCAAGGCACAGATGCAAGAACCCCAAAAGATGAGTATTTTTTTTACTTGAAGGGCCCCCACCATCTGTGTTGTCAATATGGAACTAATATATACTTTTGTTTTTCTTTCAGAGGCCACTGACCCAGCCAAGGCACAGATGCAAGAACCCCAAAAGATGAGTATTTTTTTTACTTGAAGGCCCCACCATCTGTGTTGTCAATATGGAACTAATATATACTTTTGTTTTTCTTTCAGAGTCCCACCGGAGGTCAAGGCCACGGACCCAGCCAAGGCACAGATGCAAGAACCCCAAAAGATGAGTATTTTTTTTACTTGAAGGGCCCCACCATCTGTGTTGTCAATATGGAACTAATATATACTTTTGTTTTTCTTTCAGAGGCCACGGACCCAGCCAAGGCACAGATGCAAGAACCCCAAAAGATGAGTATTTTTTTTACTTGAAGGGCCCCCACCATCTGTGTTGTCAATATGGAACTAATATATACTTTTTGTTTTTCTTTCAGAGGCCACGGACCCAGCCAAGGCACAGATGCAAGAACCCCAAAAGATGAGTATTTTTTTACTTGAAGGGCCCCACCATCTGTGTTGTCAATATGGAACTAATATATACTTTTTGTTTTTCTTTCAGAGGCCACGGACCCAGCCAAGGCACAGATGCAAGAACCCCAAAAGATGAGTATTTTTTTTACTTGAAGGGCCCCACCATCTGTGTTGTCAATATGGAACTAATATATACTTTTGTTTTTCTTTCAGAGGCCACGGACCCAGCCAAGGCACAGATGCAAGAACCCCAAAAGATGAGTATTTTTTTTACTTGAAGGGCCCCACCATCTGTGTTGTCAATATGGAACTAATATATACTTTTGTTTTTCTTTCAGAGTCCCACCGGAGGTCACAGACCCAGCCAAGGCACAGATGCAAGAACCCCAAAAGATGAGTATTTTTTTTACTTGAAGGGCCCCACCATCTGTGTTGTCAATATGGAACTAATATATACTTTTGTTTTTCTTTCAGAGGCCACGGACCCAGCCAAGGCACAGATGCAAGAACCCCAAAAGATGAGTATTTTTTTTACTTGAAGGGCCCCACCATCTGTGTTGTCAATATGGAACTAATATATACTTTTGTTTTTCTTTCAGAGGCCACGGACCCAGCCAAGGCACAGATGCAAGAACCCCAAAAGATGAGTATTTTTTTTTACTTGAAGGGCCCCACCATCTGTGTTATCAATATGGAACTAATATATACTTTTTGTTTTTCTTTCAGAGTCCGACCCGGAGGTCAAGGCCACGGACCCAGCCAAGGCACAGATGCAAGAACCCCAAAAGATGAGTATTTTTTTTTACTTGAAGGGCCCCCACCATCTGTGTTGTCAATATGGAACTAATATATACTTTTTGTTTTTCTTTCAGAGGCCACGGACCCAGCCAAGGCACAGATGCAAGAACCCCAAAAGATGAGTATTTTTTTACTTGAAGGGCCCCACCATCTGTGTTGTCAATATGGAACTAATATATACTTTTGTTTTTCTTTCAGAGGCCACGGACCCAGCCAAGGCACAGATGCAAGAACCCCAAAAGATGAGTATTTTTTTACTTGAAGGGCCCCACCATCTGTGTTGTCAATATGGAACTAATATATACTTTTTGTTTTTCTTTCAGAGGCCACGGACCCAGCCAAGGCACAGATGCAAGAACCCCAAAAGATGAGTATTTTTTTACTTGAAGGGCCCCACCATCTGTGTTGTCAATATGGAACTAATATATACTTTTGTTTTTCTTTCAGAGGCCACGGACCCAGCCAAGGCACAGATGCAAGAACCCCAAAAGATGAGTATTTTTTTACTTGAAGGGCCCCACCATCTGTGTTGTCAATATGGAACTAATATATACTTTTGTTTTTCTTCAGAGTCCCACCCGGAGGTCGAGGCCACAGACCCAGCCAAAGCACAGATGCAAGAACCCCAAAAGATGAGTATGTTTTTTACTTGAAGGGCCCCCACCATCTGTGTTGTCAATATGGAACTAATATATACTTTTGTTTTTCTTTCAGAGGCCACGGACCCAGCCAAGGCACAGATGCAAGAACCCCAAAAGATGAGTATTTTTTTTACTTGAAGGGCCCCACCATCTGTGTTGTCAATATGGAACTAATATATACTTTTGTTTTTCTTTCAGAGTCCCACCGGATGTCGAGGCCACGGACCCAACCAAGGCACAGATGCAAGAACCCCAAAAGATGAGTATTTTTTAACTTGAAGGGCCCCACCATCTGTGTTGTCAATATGGAACTAATATATACTTTTGTTTTTCTTTCAGAGGCCACGGACCCAGCCAAAGCACAGATGCAAGAACCCCAAAAGATGAGTATTTTTTTACTTGAAGGGCCCCACCATCTGTGTTGTCAATATGGAACTAATATATACTTTTTGTTTTTCTTTCAGAGGCCACGGACCCAGCCAAGGCACAGATGCAAGAACCCCAAAAGATGAGTATTTTTTTACTTGAAGGGCCCCACCATCTGTGTTGTCAATATGGAACTAATATATACTTTTTGTTTTTCTTTCAGAGGCCACGGACCCAGCCAAGGCACAGATGCAAGAACCCCAAAAGATGAGTATTTTTTTTACTTGAAGGGCCCCACCATCTGTGTTGTCAATATGGAACTAATATATACTTTTGTTTTTCTTTCAGAGGCCATGGACCAAGCCAAGGCACAGATGCAAGAACCCCAAAAGATGAGTATTTTTTTTTACTTGAAGGGCCCCCACCATCTGTGTTGTCAATATGGAACTAATATATACTTTTTGTTTTTCTTTCAGAGGCCATGGACCAAGCCAAGGCACAGATGCAAGAACCCCAAAAGATGAGTATTTTTTTTTACTTGAAGGGCCCCCACCATCTGTGTTGTCAATATGGAACTAATATATACTTTTTTTTTCTTTCAGAGTCCCACCCGGAGGTCAAGCCACGACCCAGCCAAGGCATAGATGCAAGAACACCAAAAGATAAGTATTTTTTTTATTTTACTTGCAGTGCCCTCATCATCTGTGTTGTCAATATGAAACTAATATATACTTTTTGTTTTTCTTTCAGAGTACCACCCGGAGGTCTACATCACAGACCAAGCCAGTCGCAGATGCAAGAACACCAAAAGATAAGTATATTTTTACTTGAAGTGACCCAACAGCTGTGTTGTCAATATGAAACTAATTTATACTTTTTTGTTTTTCTACCAGAGTACCCCAGTTTCGTCTGTCTGTCCTGCTTCAGGTTAAAGTTTTTTGTCAAGGTAGTTTTTGATGAAGTTGAAGTCCAATCAACTTGAAACTTAGTACACATGTTCCCTATGATATGATCTTTCTAATTTTTATGCCAAATTAGAGTTTTGACTCCAATTTCACGGTCCACTGAACATAGAAAATGATAGTGCGAGTGGGGCATCCGTGTACTATGGACACATTCGTGTTTATTGTAATTCATTGACATTGTGAAATAAAGAATAAAACGGTGTTTTTTGTAAGTTTTCAAAATTTACTGTAGATTTGCATTTTGCATTATGAGCAGTCTACCGATTGACATACTGATATTACTTAAAAATCCATGTGAAAGAGTTCTGGTTTATTTCGAGTGGTATTTTTATCTTTAGTTACTTTTAAGATTGTTTGAGACGTTGATTTAACAATGAAAAGTCAACTGATCTTTGGCTAGTCGGCAAAAGTCAATAATAACTCAGTTTTCCCTGGAATCCGATTATTTTTTTTTTTGTCATCAGAACATTTAGTATGTTGAATATTGGTGAAATCTGCCTAAACTATCAATATCGATCTGGAATTTATTGAAAACCAGAGCTGTTGAATAACATCTGACCGTCTGACATAGCTATCAAGTCCGACCCTTTGTCGGTTTAACAATTTCGATCAAATACATGTAGGTCAGATAAAAAAATTTGAAATTTGAAACGAATAGTGCCAAAGTTGTCATCCGGGAATCACTGTAAAATTTGAAGGTCTTCACTAATTAGTGACAAGAAGCGTCAAGAAGTGACAAGAAGAATAATTTAACAACAAGAAGAGTAGTTAAGCGACAAGAAGACAAATTTAGCGACAAAAAAAAGAAATTTAGCATAAAAAAAATCAAGATATTAATTATTTCAAATAAATAAATATAGAAACATGCATTAAAGTTTGTTTTTTTAATATAGTCGCTTCTTGACCTTTCCTGACAATTTTTGTCGTTAATTAGTGAGACCGAAAATTCGATACAATTGGGTTTTTAATTTACTGTTTATTTCATGTGCTCTGCATTTATTATTTGTAAATATCGTTGTAAACAGATCTTATGGTTGTGGGACGCAGTTATCATCATTTGATTTTCTTTGTGTACAAATAGAGTCCCTAGAGTGGACAGTGTATAACTTGCAAATTTTTATCATACACCTTCCAAATTTATTTCTTTATATTTTATGCATAAAATAGTAAGTAGGGGATGAAATTACATGTAAAAAAAATTTGGGGCATGAATTTTTAGGTAAAGTAAGTCCAGTTTGAAAAGGTCAAAAATTAGTATGTCTGAAGCTGTCAAACTGAATTACAGATCCCCTTTAATAGCATATAAGAATCCATATTTTGAGTTAGAACCGATAGACTTTTCTATAATTTTGATATAATTTGTCCCAAAAGTAGTACACTACACTGTAGAAATTTTTTTTGATAGAGCAGGTGCGATTTTTTTATTTGTGTTTTTTGTCTTAAAGAAATGCACTACGAAATAACTGTTTTCTTGGTCCTTATTAATTAAAATTATCATCCATAGTGATCTAAAATGGTGAATCTAAATAAAGATAATAAAAATAATTTTGGAATACTGTTTTAAAGTGACGTCTCTTTTGGAAACTGATATTTCAAAGGCAGAAGTGGTGAGAGACTTAAAAGAAAAATGCTTGTTTACTCATGGCACTATTATGTTTGATTTTTAAAACAATTATTTTATATAAAGGGCCATTATGTTACATCCTATATTTGTGATTGTACAGTTGTAGCACTGTCATGACTTTTAAAGAACAACCCTATCTGATTCTGACAATTTGAAGAGAGAGACTGACAATTAAGGATCATAATCAGCACTAAATAGTAGATACATTATATATAATCACTATCAAAAAAACTTTACTTGTCAGCAAAATGTAGAATATAATTAAAATAAGAAGAATTTGACCTTACCTGACTTAACATTTGTTTTTCCACTGCTTCCTATATCCAGTGGTGATGCTACACAGTGGTCATACAATGTATAATGCACTACATTTCCTCTTAATGTTTTAATAGCCAAATACTATGAGTGCTTGGATTTCCTTTATTTTGTTGAAAATACCTCTTTATCTCTTTGGCCTTTTCTAATGGGAGATAACTCAAAATATTTTTTTTACTCTTGTGGAAATCTTAATTATTTCATAATTTCCATAATTTTCCAGTATTAATAAACACCAGAACAAATTTGTGCATTCCTTCATTTAGACATTTGTTCCATTCTTATTGACATGAGCCTTGTACAAAGTGTTTAAAAATAGTGAAGGTAAAAATAATAGTTATGAATAAACTTTTATTTATTGACACTGATATTTGATATCCCATCCAGTATTCCAGTTTCACTATTTGAAATCATTTTAAAATATTTTCCTAATTTTATAAACTTTTTAGAATATTTTCTAACATTTTTCACTGTAAAGCTAGATTTTTTTCTATATCCACAGTATAATTCTCTTTACTTTCCCATGATATATATCCCAATTAAACATGTGCTGAGTCTTTATATTAGATCCAGAAATTTGTGATTTTTGATAATTTCCAATATCACATTCAAAATAATTATTCTCACTTTACACTTTTTTTGAATATTTTTTTTTTATTTTGCACTATATCACTTGATTTTACTAGATCCACAGTATTCAGTTTGTATTGCATTTTCCATGATATATGTCCCAATTAAACAATATAAGATCCAGAATTTTATAATGATTATTTCCAATATCACATTCAAAATTGTTATTCTCACATTATGAATTTTTAGAATATTTTACTTTTATTTTTCACTCTATCACTAGATTCGACTATATCCACTGTATTCACATTTTACTTCATTTTCTATGATATATATTGCATTTAAACAGGTGAATCATCTTCATATAGATCCAGAATTTTATAATGATTGTTTTCAAAATCACATTTAAAAGCCACAGAAAATGTTGGATAAACTTATTTCTTCTACTTGCATTCCAGTTTTGAATTTTTACCTTTCAGATTAACTAAATCCCATCTAATAAAAGGAATTCCTTGAGTAAACAGGAGTTTTATGCACAAAAGTCTTTATAAATTTTCAAAGATAAACACTGCAAAGTATACTCCAAAATTATTTTGAATTTTACACGTACATTATCATGTATAAGCCACACAAAGCATTTTGAATGAATTATTTCCTCCTTGATACTTTCACGATAATCCATTCTTGTAAAAAAAACAAGTCACATTTTAAGAAGCAAAATTATATGGCATCTAAGAAGTGAATTCAAATAAAATAAATCCCAATAAGTTATGCACATTGATTCCAATAGATTTCAAACACTTTGAATGATATTCCAAATGAAAATTTGAATGGATATATGAAGAAATGCATAACATATCCATCTAAAAATTAAAACTGAAAACACCTGAATAGCTATTTCTTGTTTCACTGACAACTGGACAATACTATGTATTTGGGTTAAAATTTAAAGAATTATATATTATGTAAAACAGTTTTCATTTTCATTCATGTTAACATGCAGTTAAGAAAATCTTTTACTGATTTAGATTTTTGGTCAAATTAAATAAATCATTTATATTGGGGATTTAAAACAATGAAAACCAATGATATTTTTTCCCCTATCAATTTTATAATAGAATAACCCTAGGTGAAGAAAAACTTCAGGAAAAAGCATGCTGTAAGGTTGGGTTAGGTGAATAAAAAAAACCAGTACAGGTAGCTTCAAGGTAGACTCAACTCTAACAATACCAACTGGTCAATTTAAATGTTCCAATTGTATTGTCAATTTTACAATCTGTTTGAACAATAGGTAAAGGTAAACAACACCTATAGTCAAGTCGCAGTAAACTATTTTAAGTTAGATAACTGTGCACATATATGAATAATTCAAATAACCTGGAATATGAGGTCTAACCAAATTTTTAAATTTAAAAGCTGTTGATAGAATTTTTCAAAAATTAAGCAGAAATGTTTTCATATGGGCAGACATTATGAGTAAAAAACACAAGTGTATAAAAAATTGGAATTTTTATATATAACGAAAACATTTTCTGAGTGTAATTGGTGCCGGTAAAATTCATCATGTCAACCTTTTTTTTATAGAAAATCATCTTGGTTATTATATTACTCGAGGAGAAATACGAAAACTGAAATTTGAAGCAGGAAGTTTTGAATAAAACGAAATTATCGGCGGTTACCGGCGGAGTGTCTTTTTACCACAGAACACCACAGAATACCACAGAACATTAATTTATAGAAAATCATTTTTTTTTTACAGAAAAACTTTTTTTTTTTTTCAAATAAATTGTTTTTAAAAGATTTTTATAAAATATAGTTTAGTATCTCAATGGTCTCCAAATATAAAAAAAATCTACCAAATAACAAAAAGTTATGATCATTAAAGAAATTTATATCTCATCCGGTCAATCGTCTGGCATTAGTGTAGCCGGAATTATAAAATAATATAATTCTGAATTATTAGTTTTGCATTTTGTAAATTAATTCAATGTTCTGTGGTATATTTGAGTACTTTTATTATCTGCTGTGTTCTGTGGTATTCTGTGGTGTTCTGTGGTAAAAAGACACTCCGCCGGTAACCGCCGATAATTTCGTTTTATTCAAAACTTCCTGCTTCAAATTTCAGTTTTCGTATTTCTCCTCGAGTAATATAATAACCAAAATGATTAAGTCGACATATTCTGCTGCTCAATGATGACAACATTATCTTCTGAGAATATAGATTGATTACTAGAAGGGCATGAAATATTCGGGTTACGAGTAATAGGCCAAGAACGCTAATCACAGTATGTCACAAATTTCAGTGATTAGAAAAACGTAGATTTTTTTATTTATACAATGACTTTGTGTCAGGGAATTTGGACTGTGAATAATATCCAAAGTGCAAGAATCGTGGAACACATTGGTACAAAAACACCACTGGAATAAAGTAATTGACACAAGCACGAACTTGTGCGATTTATGACCGTATATTTTGAGTACAAAGAGTCAGCCAACATACAAAATGTATTATAGCAAGCCCTTAGATTTACCCCAAGGCTGTCGTTTTTGTTGACAAACAGCAAACACCCTCTGTCCCCAGCCCCTTAATAGAATCACTAAACTGTCCCTTGTGTCTTTTAGAAGTAGAAAATGAATTTCATTTCACTATGATATGTACAAAACTAATTACAATTAGAGAACAATTATTTTCCAAAATTCGTGAAATAGTTCCCTCTTTTTTAAATATGACTAATGAAGCAAGATTTAAATTTTTGTATACCTGTGGTGAGACTGATATAATTAAAATTATGTAAAATTATTAAGCACCATGTATAATTCTAGAAATGCTTTATTGAGTACTTAATAACTTTGTGGTAACCACCTCCTCAGCAGAGATTATATACATTCATATATTATTGTAACAATATTTTCTTTTAATAATGGAGGGATATAGAGTTATATATATAATGTTTATAAATGTGGTCAGATTATGTTTGCATGTTTATGTATTCTCTTATCCGCGTGACGTAGCAGCTCCGTAGAAACAGCATCCGGCATCACTGTAGGTGAAGCTTTTCCATGGATACGCTAATCACCCTGTAACCGAGGGGAACTTGTAATTATAGAACCTGTTAATCATTGGCAATAAACATTTCTTATCAGGTGACAACGGGTGTGAAAAATATAAAATCTTTTATCTTTGTAAAATGTTATCTGAATTACCGTAACTATTTAAAATTATTAATTAATAATTGTTTAATACAACATGATGCATACGTATACTGTTATCTATATATATATATGTGGAGAGAATGTGATGATTTTGATGAAATCAAATTGTATTAAAACGTTAACATTTAAAAAATATCTCTTTTATTTATTGATTATTATATGTCATTTAAAAAAAAAAAACATTTCGAAAATTTGGTAATGTCTTTCAAAGTTTCGGTAAAAGCTAATCGTTTACAAAATCACTTAAAAGTATATTGATATAGGAAGATGTGGTATGAGTGCCAATGAGACAACTCTCCATCCAAGTAACAATTTATAAAAGTAAACCATTATAGGTCAAGGTACGGCCTTCAACACGAAGCATTGGCTCACACCGAACAGTAAGCTATAAAGGGCCCCAAAAATTACTAGTGTAAAACCATTCAAACGGGAAAACCAACGGTCTAATCTATATAAAAACGAGAAACACGTATGAACTACATAAACAGACGACAACTACTGTACATCAGATATTGTACATTTAGTGAACCTTAAAAACATATACAAGTAATAGATTTTCAATTATGTTAGATATCATATTTTGACCGATAGATAGATTTAATACAGAAATTATAGAAAACCCAAAAGAGTTCCACGAAAGTCATGTAGCGCTAGAATTACTGACTAAACAGTTATGTTGGAAAACAAGAATTCCCACGTACCTGCACACATTGACTGAAATATAACTCCTTGCATGTTTACACACGATAAAAGGACGATACTCGTTTTACAAGATGTATCTAGTTTCTCTATAGATTACAATGCATGCCCTTATGCTTATGTGCCAGAATTATGCTACACATACAATAACAGAGTCAACCTTTACGGCGAATTCTCAAACTGCAGGAATTTGGTTACATGGTAGGGGATATGCAGTACTATTGATTCTGTATGATCTCATAAGTTCACTTTCAGACACCTTACCACCAAATATAGAAGTCCAAAAAATATTGAAGCTATTGAAAGGGCACAACTAATGAAAACTTGAACAATACTGTGCTTTCTATGGTCTGAGAAACAATTTGCTTTGACTGTCAATTTTTTTTATCAATCTAGAATAAAATGACATGAATAGCTGATTATGAAAATTCAAGAGATATATGATTGTTTTACACGTAGTAGCATAAAATAAACTCAAACTTTGTTCGTAAGCCAAGCTTGAAATGAACTTTACAGTTATCATGGTTATATTATAAATATGCAGTGAAAAATATTAACTGACAACAACAAAAAACAACATTGGTGGCCTTGTGCTGTTTTCTGCTCTTTGGTCGGGTTGTTTTCTGTTTGACACATTCCCCGTTTCCATTCTTAATTTTATTAACAACAAACAACAGAAAAACGTACCACTTTAAAACATTATAGAAATTCGGCTAAGCGCTACTGACACTCTCTCTCTATATATATATATATATATATATCTCGGAATGTATTTACACGCAGTTGTTGTAACATCTTAACTGACGTCATTTTGGAATTTTAGAGTTGTGCCAGTTTATATCTCTAATTACTATTTTCATTTTAGGCATGTCTTTGAGTCGTTTTTTGGAAATTTTAAAAATATATTAGCGTCTCTACATATGATGTTCGGGAGAAACTATTTCACTTTTTTTATTGTATAGAATTCAAGATTGCTATAGTTTAAAAATCAGAATAGATTGATCTGATTCATTTTACATCGTGCTCATACTGATGAAGGATATCTGTTATTCGAAATATTTATAGTTACATTAGTTCGTTTATTGTCATTTTTTGGTGATGTTGTACCCTTTTAGACTGGTTATATATTATATTTTGTAGTGTACTGTATCATATTTATATGATCCATCGCCCCGTAAGATTTATCGTTGGCTATTATTCAGTCATTATACACCCGTTTACAGGACGTATTATGGTATACCGTTGTACGTCCGTCCGTCCGTCGTCAACATGTCAGACATTAACTCAAAAACGCTTTAACCAATTTGCGTAAAAACTTTGGAGAATTGTTTATATCTAATTCGGACAATAACTCAAAAATGTTTTCACCAACTTGCAAGAAATTTTGGTGAATTGTTTATATCTGTTGACATAAGCTCCCTTTGGATTTTTATAAATTTTAGATTTTACATTTCCGAGTTATGAGGTTTTATTCATAAAAAAAAGGGGGATTTTCCAGTTTTCAGACAATAACTCAAAAATGCTTTCAGCAGTTCTCATGAAACTTTGATGAACTGTTGATATCTATTGATGTAAGCTCCCTTTAGAATTTTATAAATTTTAGATTTTACATTTCCGAGTTATAGGGTTTTATTTATTAAAAAAGGGGGGATTTTCCAGTTTTCAGACAATAAGTCAAAAATGCTTTCAGCAATTCGTATGAAACTTTGGTGAACTGTTTATATCTATTGATGTAAGCTCCCTTTAGAATTTTATAAATTTTATTTGTTTATAGTCTGACAACAGATTTACTAAGTATTGCGCAACAGCACAGTGTATTGCACAACAGCAAGAAATCTTTAATTGAATATAAATTCAATTTATATAACCAACTTCAAGTTCTTTGACTACATTTATTCAGAAACCTATAATACATGTATGTCAAATATTTAATTACAATCCAAATTCAGACCTGTATCAAGCTTGAATATTGTGTCCATTTTTGCCCCAACTGTTCACGATTAGACCTCTGCGGGCGTATCCAGCTGCGCTCAGCGAAGCAGTTTATTACTTACTGACCTCCTGTAGAAGAATGTTTATTGTGTTTATTACTTGTAGAAAAACTGAAAATTGTGCATAAAATTTAAGTCAAATAATGGTATATTTGTAATTAGGGCTATTCCATTAAAATGTATGTAGGAGGGTAGGAAGGGACTTTCAAAATATCCCTACAACCAAGAACCATTTTTTAGATAATTTTGCATAATGGTAATAGACGCTTTCTGAAAAAAGACCCATGACCCACATTCAATAATTAAACTTCCCTTCCTACCCTCCCACATACATTTTAATGGAATAGCCCTTACAGACATTGGTTACATCCACTTCATTTGAACTTTGGCGGATAGTTGTCTCATTGGCAATCATACCACATCTCCTTATTTTTCTATTGGTGTATAGTCATGTGCTTCTTTTAAATTGAAATAGTGCAGATATAAAACTTTACCCTTCTAATTCTGGTAATGATTGGTTCAAAAGATATTATCTGAAACTCTAAATAACAATTTTGACTACTATATATTTACTTGACTATTATATATTTACTTGAATACTATATATTTACTCGACTATTATATATTTACAGAGCAGCTGTTGGTATTGGTGTTGTAAGTGCTGAAAGTGATCTGTCTCAAGATGGTAAGTGCTCACAACATATCGCAACACAAGTATTTGTACATAGAAGATGGTAAGTGCTCACAACATATCACAACACATGTATTTGTACATAGAAGATGGTAAGTGCTCACAACATATCACAACACATGTATTTGTACATAGAAGATGGTAAGTGCTCACAACATATCATAACACATGTATTTATACATAGAAGATGGTAAGTGCTCACAACATATCACAACACAAGTATTTGTACATAGAAGATGGTAAGTGCTCACAACATATCGCAACACAAGTATTTGTACATGAAGACAGTAAGTGCTCACAACATATTGCAACACAAGTATTTGTACATAGAAAGAAAAATGTATCCATGTGCTATATATAGGGTTATTATAAGTCTCATGCCTCCAGATAATCACTGATCTTTTTAATTTTAATGGTCCAAGGGAAATAACTCTAAAATTCTTTGTAGCTGCAGTAGTATTTTATTTAAGCAAATGTTTGCATCCAGTTTAACATGGTTTAAGCTTGCTTGAAGAAGAATACCGTAAAACAATGTTGTCTGACTTTCATTTATTTCTGGAAACACACACATTTAAAATAATGATATAAATTTATATTTCATTGTAAGAACAGTTACAACTGTTTTATTTAATAACTTTGATGACTTGAACCAATTAAGATATTAATAAAAATTTTGACTTCATATATCCACATCATTTTATTATTACATTTTAGCCATGAAAACAAAGAGTTCAGTTGATTACACTGGTACCCCAGGAAGTGCAAACCTGTCTCCAGTCAGTCAGACTTCACCTATTAGCATGAGTCCACTGTCTCCTGGAACCAGTCCATTACGTTCAGAGGTCAATAGTCCTATAGCAGGGGCTGTTGGGAAAGATGTGGTTAAAAAGATACACAGCAGAAGATTTAGAGAGTGAGTTTATTCATCTATTCAGTTAGCATCATATTTAGAAATAAGATGTGTTACCGGTATATGGCAACAAGACAAATCTCCACAAGAAACCAAATGACAGAGAAGTTAGCAGCTATAGCTCACTATATAGTCTTCAACAATGAGCAAAACCCATACCGCATGTAAGCTATGAAAGCTCCAGAAATGACATATCTAATATAATTAAAACTAGAAAACTAACGGCCTTATTTATGTACAAAATAATAAAACGAAAAACAAATATGATATACAGCAACAAACAACAACCACTGAATTACAGGCTCCTAACTTGGGACAGGAACATACAGAATGTGGCAGAGTTAAACATATTTGTGGGATCCCAACCCTCCCCAAACCTGGGACAGTGGTACAACAGAAAAACACAAAAACAATCATTTTTTTTTTGGCAGGTTGCTTTAAGTATTTATGGATTTGATTATTTTATAATATTATAGTTATATTTAAAGGTCCATTATAATGGATTCTTTAGATAATGCAATAAGCAATAATAACTTGAGAGAATAAAATTGTGCAAATAATATTTGAAACATTTATGTTCTTTATTGTTTGGTTTATGGTCAAAGGAGATAATCACTTGAAACTTTGAACTTTAATCAGATTTGAAATTTTAATAATATCGATGTTAAAATATGTTAATGAGTTAGAGCATGATAAAAAGAACAGTGTTAATTCAATAAGATATAATTCAAAGCATGGGCTTATACTCATAGACAATACGGTCTGAGGACACAGTCATAGTTCTTTTGATTTTAGTTGTCTACAAATATAGTTCCTAGTGTGGACAGTGTTTAACTTGCAATTTTTTTTGTACACCTTCTAAATTTATTTCTTTATATTTTATGCATAAAATATTAAGTAGGGGATGAAATTACATGTTAACTAAATTTTGGTGATGAATTTTAGACAGGTAATGATTTGGTCCAGTTAAAAAGGTCAAAAGTTAAGTTTGTCTGAAGCTGTCAGCCTGAACTTTAGACCCCCTTACCATAGAATTGTCTATATTTTGAGTTTGAGTTGGTAGACTTTTCTATAATTTTGATATATTGTCCAAAAGTAGTACACTACACTGTAAAAATCTTTTGGAGATAGAGTGGGTGGGATTTTTTAAATTTGAATTTATTGTCTTAAAGAAATGAACTATGAAATATCTGTGTTCTCGGCCAGATTGAATACATTGTAAAATATAAAACGCATGAGAAATAACTTGGTAATCTAATGCCTTATTTCTATTCTTCTTTACTAAACTTATTTTTAATCAACTGACATAACTTTTAACCTGACTCAGCATAATTGATTTCCCAATTACAGATATTGTAATCAGGTGTTAGATAAAGATATTAATGAATGTGCCACTACTTTACTACTCTAAGGTTAGTTTTTAAATCGTTATACTGTAAGTTCAGAAATTATTGCGAGGTTTTTATTAATGCAAATAATGCGACTCCTTAAGTATCGCAAAAATATGAACGCGCAGTCTGTTATCTTGTATATATATCCATATGTAGCTTTTCCTAAATTCGCCTTAATTCAATTGTATTTTTGTTCATTCTTTAAAAATCGCAATATCAAATGCACGCAATAATTTCTGCTTTTACAGTAGTCAAAGAGATAACATTGGAAGCACTTTTCTTTGCGGTATAGATTTTCATGGTTTGTGAAAACACCATTGGTTGGTTGGGTTTTAAAGTTATGTTATTAAGATTAACACTTTCTGAGTCAATTGCAAAGTTTACAAGTAAGATCTTTCAAATACGATTATTTACAGAAATTTTTGCAGTCAATAGTCAGCAAACTTTTTTTTTCTTATAGTAAATTTGTTGGTACTGAATTTCATGTGTTCTATATTTCAGATCCACAAAATGTTTTGAAAATTGACCAAAATAGGGCATTTTTCATGACGTTACAACTGCACTGGCTCATTTGCTAATTTTAGTAAAATCCTGTATTAATAACACTGCTGCAGTTGAAGAGTTGTCACTGTTAATTAGGGATTTGACTGTTGCAAAAGCAGTTATACTGGCAACACAGATTGCAACCATTTAAACAAATATTTGCAATCGTTTAATCCAAATTGATGGTGGCAACTCTTCTAATTTGACTGTTAGTCCTATTCTAATGCAAAACTGATAAATGTTCAAAATAAAACATTGACTGGGATTGTGTTGTGCAAATGAATCTGACTAGCAACAATAGATTTGATGGAATGTGTGGTGCATTGAAAAATAGTGTAACATATCAACTAAGACTTATGACCATAACTTTGACTTTATGATATTAAATTTTAAAGAAGATGTGGTATGATTGCCAATGAGACAACTCTTCACAACAGACCAAACGACACAGACATTAACAACTATAGGACATATACCTGGGACAGTGGTGTAATAGTACAACATAAGAACAAACTATAAAAATCAGTCAAAAAGGGCTTAACTCATTAGATGGATACAAAGAAGAAATACATCTAACAAAAACACAGAGTGGATGTGGCAGGGTACTTATACATTCCCACAACAAAAAGACACTAAGTATAGATCTGAGAGTACTCGCAGTTACTGACAGTTAGTTCAAAACCAATAACAACTTATAAAAAAAATCACGCATCTAAGACTAAAATATCAATCAGTACACATTCAACATCTAATGGATTTAGTGTAAAGACGTCATTAACAGTCAGAGAAAAACACGACATTGTGCAATGCATGTTTGTTTTCTTGTCATTTTTTCTCAATTTTCAAATATTATGTTATCATCCATTATTAACCATAAAAGGTTTATTTCAACAAGGTAATAACTCCTTGAAACCAATAATAATTCAAACAAACTATTTGACAGAGAATGAAATAATTGAAATACTAGTCAAAGGAGACAATCAAAACTAAGTTGAACTTACATTTAGTTTGAAACTTTGTTATCAGTCATGATGACTTTTATTTTCCTTTAGTAAGTTATATTTTTTCAGTTTGCTTAAATTAATTTGTTCATTTTCAGGCAAAGTTAAAACGAAGACTGGTGCTTGGTTTAAGAGAAGTTGCAAAACATTTGAAATTGAGGAAGATAAAATGTGTCATCATTTCACCAAATCTGGAAAAAGTTTAATCAAAAGGTATAAAATTACTTTGTATCAGAATAGAAGCCTTGGATTAATTTATTCAGAAGTTTTTATTAGTCCCCTACCGACAAAGTCGAAGGGGACTTTAGGTTTGCACTCTGTCCGTCTGTCTGTCTGTCCGTCTGTCCATCTGTCAGTCCGGCAACTCAGCTTTCCACACTTTTTTTCTTCGTTCTTGAAGATATTGATTTGATATTTGGTATATAGTTTTATGATGACAAGTTATAGATCAAGTTTGAATTTTGTTCGGTCTGATGATTTAGTCCAGAGTTATAGTCCATAAAAAACCATAACTAATGTTATAGTACTATGTTAAACCATATATCTGTACAAAGGAGATAACTCATTTTTAAAAGACATTCTTTGGTAAATTGTTTGAGGAATTTTGTTGCAGGTTTATATGTTATTTTGTATAAACTAATTTTCTGAATGCTACATGTGTATATATATATTTTTTTTTTTTATTAAGTGAAATCCTTTAATTAGATAATAATCTGTTTTATTAAAGTATATATTTCATTACATTACATTGTGTAGATAAAAGTTGTTGACATTTTATAGATAAGTTACAAATCTATATTAGTTTGTGACAAATGAAAGAAAAAATATTTGGAACTATTAATTATATTTGATTGTAATTCGAAAATAGATATACATTGTATTACATAATATCTAATGTTAGAGTGTTATAGGTTTTCCACACTTTTTTCATCATGCTTGAAGATATTGATTGACAATTGGTGTATAGTTTTATCATGACAAGTTACAGATCAAGTTCAAATTTTTGTTTCAGTCTGATAATTTTGTGCAGAGTTATGGTCCTTGGACTTTAAAAATTCTCTCATATATTCAGTTTTCCACACTGTTTTTAGTCATGCTTGAAGATATTGACTTGATATTTTCTATTTGTTTACACCATGACAAGTTATAGAACAAGTTAGCATTTTGTTCCAGTAAAATGAATTTTTAAACGGTAGGGGACTATGTATTGCCATGCAATACTCTCAGAATGCTTGTTAATTGGGGAAATTATGACAGGATAAGTTTTGTAAAATTTAAAACTGGCATTTTAAATGTTGAAAGGAGAGGGGTAGACTCATTTCTTGTTTTTTATATAGATTAGACCGTTGGTTTTCCTGTTTGAATGGTTTTACACTAGTCATTTTGGGACCCTTTATAGCTTGCTGTTCGGTGTGAGCCAAGGCTCCGTGTTGAAGGCCATACTTTGACCTATAATGGTTTACTTTTACAAATTGTGACTTGGATGGAGAGTTCTCTCATTGGCACTCATACCACATCTTCTTATATCTGTTAACCCCTGTCTGTCCATGCCATGAAATTTCCAACACATTTTCTCAGAAACTTGTCAGAGCTTGTGGATAGATTTCATCTTGAAGACAGCTTTAGAATCAACATTTATGTGAGAATGCTGTACTTGTACTGTATGATGTATTTTCACATGCATTGCTCTCCAAATTTCTGTTTACCAAATACTTAAAGCGGGGGTATTATTAGTAAGCAGTAGATCATGGTTCTACGTGTGATTTCATTTTTCACTCATTTAAATCTGCTACTGTATTCTATATTTAAACATGATATATGGTCCAAATGCCTAACAAGTGACAAAAATAAACATTTAAGATAAAGTGTTCCATTGTATCTTATAATAATAATAATGTCATACATGTAGCAAACAAGCATTGAAGCATGACTAGCAAATAAGCTCCCCTTTCTTAAGTCCCACCATATTTTCCTGTCGGTTCAAATTGAGAAGTTACTAACACCTATTAACTTTAATTAATATCGGCTGTTTTGAGATCATAAAAGATATAAGATATATCAAAGTTTGTGAATTTGCTGTACCAAACTCTGAACATTACTGGTTCGTGGTGCTCAGTCTTTAGTTTTCTATGTTGTGTTCTGTGTACTGTTGTTTGTCTGTTTGTCTTTTTCTTTTTTAGCCATGGCGTTGTCAGTTAGTTTTCAACTTATGAGTGTGAATGTCCCTTTGGTATCTTTCGCCTCTCTTTTACTAGAAATAAAAGAGACAAAATGGTATAAGTTTATGGCTATCCCTATAACAAAGAATGTGATATATTAGTAAATTGTTGCCCCATTAGTAGTTTCAGATCAGTCTTCACGGTAAACTTTTAAATCAACAGGCCAGAAGCTCAATTTTACAAACATTTTAGTAAGATTCTATTGGCCTGTATAGATGATTTTTACAGCCCGAAAGCAATGTGTCAAGCCTTGGCTGGTGGGCCTGTGCTTAAGAGTGAAGACTGTCAGATTCTATGTTATCAGTTTGTGTCATGTTTTTGCTATAATGGCAAAATAGATTACACTACAGCGAGCTATTGTTATGACTTAGTTCTTTATAAAAAATAAGGAGATGTGGTATGATTGCCAAAAGAAAGTAAGGAGATGTGGCATGATTGCCAAAAGAAAATAAGGAGATGTGGCATGATTGCCAAAAGAAAATAAGGAGATGTGGCATGATTGCCAGAAGAAAATAAGAAGATGTGGCATGATTGCCAAAAGAAAATATATATATAAGGAGATGTGGTATGATTGCCAAAAAAAATAAGGAGATGTGGCATGATTGCCAAAAGAAAATAAGGAGATGTGTTATGATTGCCAAAAGAAAATAAGGAGATGTGGCATAATTGCCAAAAGAAAATAAGGAGATGTGGCATGATTGCCAAAAGAAAATAAGGAGATGTGGTATGATTGCCAAAAGAAAATAAGAAGATGTGGCATGATTGCCAAAAGAAAATAAGGAGATGTGGCATGATTGCCAAAAGAAAATAAGGAGATATGGCATGATTGCCAAAAGAAAATAAGGAGATGTGGTATGATTGCCAATGAGACAACTATCCACCAGAGTTCAAATGAAACGGATTTGAGAATTATAGGCAACTATATGGCATTCAACAATGAGAAATATCAAATAATTCAATCTAGAAAACTTATGGCCGAATTTATCATAAAACAACTTTGTCTGGTATCAGATATTTGTCAAACATATTGAAACTATTTGTAAATAGAAATCTCTGAAAGGCAAAATGTTCAGAATTTCAAATTTTGCTTCTCCATTTGGACAATGAATATTGAACTTTTCCATCATTTATGGTGTTGTCAGCATAGTTGTCATCATCCAAACCTCTTTGAAAAATTCTTGGTGTACTTGCTTATGCTGAATATAACTGTGTATTTAGATTTTGGATATTGGACCATAATAGGTAAAAGTCCAATTTAAAATTTTGCAGTTCTTAGACCACATTCATTCTGTGTCAGAAACCTATGCTGTGTCAAATATATATAGTGTCCATACTTGTCCAAACTGTTGAGGGTTCGACCTCTGCGTTTCTTTTTATACGCCCGTTTACGGACGTATTATGGTATACTGTTGACCTTCTGTCCGTCCGTCCGTCGTCAACATGTCGGACATTAACTCAAAAAGCTTTTACCAATATGCATGAAACTTTGGTGAATTGTTTATATCTATTGACGTGAGCTCCCTTTCGTTTTTTATAAATTTCAGATTTACTGTTTCTGAGTTTTGGGGTTTTATTCATTAAAAAAGGGAGGATTTTATAGTTTTCCGACAATAACTCAAGAATGTTTTCACCAACTTTCAAGGAATTTTGGTGAATTGTTTATATTTATTGACATGAGCTCCTTTTGATTTTTATAAATTTTAGATTTTACATTTCGAGTTACAGGTTTTATTCATAAAAAGGGAATTTTCAAGTTTTCAGACAATAACTAAAAATACTTTCAGCAGTTCTCATGAAACTTTGGTGAATTGTTTATATCTGTTGATGTAAGCTCCTTTAGAATTTTATCAATTATAGATTTTACATTTCTGAGTTATGGGGTTTTATTCATTATTTTATATATATCTCTATATAAAAGGCTGTAAGAAGATGTAAAACAAATTAACCAAATATTTCCCAAGTATTAACCAAACTTCCTAAAATGCATTCACATTATTAATACATGTATGTGTATTTACAGGGGAGTCTCAATTCGTTTGTAGTTTTGTTACTTCAACAGTACAGCAGTGTGGTCTAATTGAATATAAAAAGACCTGGCCCAGTTGAATTCTTCCCCCACCATGTTGTAAAGATTTAGCGGACTCACACCTTCAAAAATATTCAATAAGTCATAGAAGTATTGACAGTGAAAGTTCATTATTGAAGATAAGAGCTGGTTGTTTTGAAGACGACGATGATACGCTAACTATTTGCCCTAAACACAGGTACTGGTAAATTTTATTTTAAGAATAACAATAACATTCAAGAACATAAATTTATCTGAAAGGTTTATATCAGCATTTGTGACAATTTCGGAAATCAGTGCTGATCAACTTTTTAAAAAAGAGTTATGCCGTTTGGAAATATTAATCATATGGGAAAGTTCTTTGTAAAAGCTCTAACATGTAGAATTCTTGCCAGATTTTTATCAAATTTATATCAAAGGTTTATAATTAGCAATGTCTCTGACAAGTTCCAAAATCAGGGCTGATCAATAACTTTTAAAAGAGTTATGTCCCTTGGAAATATTAATTATATGGAATATTGCATTGAAAGGCTCTCCAGCCAACATTTCTCAAAGATATTAATAAAAAGTTAAAAGAACCAAAATTCAGTTATTGCCCTTAGACAGAAAAAATATGTGGAATGCCGAAGACATTGTTATCTCATCCGTCATTGTGTATAGAGACTGTGTTTTACATCTTTAGCCCTTGTCTGTCAAAATAACAACTATTTTCCTACAGTTGCAACTGCTGAAAATGTCAATTACCACATTCCTTATAGGATTTGTGCAATGTATATTAATAATAGAATTTTAGGTGTGCTCGTTCATACAATTATGCCGTTAAAGATTAGGGGGAACTAGATTATTGTATTTTATTGAGTCTAAAAAATGATTTGTCCTTGGAAAAAAAAACAGTCAACCCACCCTTGGAGGGGGGCACTTCCTCTATACAAGGTAATATGATGTGCCGCTGGAATAGGTCACCTTTTCAAGCTTGAAAAAATGTGAATATGTTGGGAAAACTATCAGAAATATATGATAAGGTCAATAAAGTTCCCATAACTTCTTCGTCTGTCATCTTTAGTTTAAGTGTATGGATCTCTATGAAATTTAATCAAAAGGTTCAATACCACTAAAGGAAGGTTGGGATTGTTTTATGGGGTGATGGTCCCAACCGTTTAGGAATTAGGGGCCAAAAAGGGGCCCAAAACAAGCATTTTTCTAGTTTCAGGACAATAACTTGTGTATAAGTATTTTGATTGCTCTGCTATTGTACCACAAGGTTCAATACCACAAGTAGAAGGTTGGGTTCTCAAACCGTTCAGGAATTAGGGGCCAAAAAAAAATTTTATTGGGGGGAGGTCAATTTTTTTTCCTCAAGATTTAAGAAATTGTCAATTTTCCAAAGAAAAATTTGGAGTCACAATTTATTTTGCTAATTCTTTGTATATAGTCTGAAAACAGATTTACTAAGTATTGCGCAACAGCACAGTGTATTGCACAAAAGCAAGAAATCTTCAATTGAATATAAATTGAAATCATATAACCAATTTCAAGTTCTTTAACTACATTTATTCTGTGTCAGAAACCTATAATGTGTCAAATATTTAATTACAATCCAAAATTCAGACCTGTATCAAGCGCGAATATTGTGTCCATTTTTGCCCCAACTGTTCAGGGTTGAACCTCTGCGGTCGTATCCAGCTGCGCTCTGCGAAGCAGTTTATTAAAATCTAAATTATATGAAAAGGGTGGGGTAACAGAACCCCAGCGGCACCCCCTATCAATTAAGTATTAAAGTGGACCCCCTGAGAACCCACCCTCAGGTGAATAATGTATACCTAAGTAATTACAGGATTGTATTTTTTTTTTTTGCTTTTGCAAAGAAAGATTATGGCTGTTTTTTGTTGTGATTTGTACATGTATTTCATTTCTTCTATCGCAAGTTTTGATAATTATTGCCTTTCGATTTTTTTTAAAGGTTTGCTCTTGGTGTTGGTTGGAGACCTAGTAAGCTGTGTTTGATAGGATGGAAAGTTTACAAAAAGTAAGAGCAACTTGAAAGGAACTATCACAAAGGAGCAGTCTATTTTCCTCAAGAAATATCATCATGTTCTGCTTGGAATTGGATCAGGTTTGTTTATTTTTTTGTTGTTTAAATTACCAGCTCACCTGGATCAAATGTTCATGTGAGCTAGTACCAATAACTTGGGTGTCTGTGGCTCTTTTCACAAAAATCTGATGTACATGTCATTTTGATCCTGATACAGACATAAATTTGGTTTTAGAGAATGTGTCGTTGAATAAAATAAGGTACCCTAGGTAAATGAGACAGAAACCCAATAACAAATGTAAACAAATACGTCTTGAGGACAACATACAATCTTCATCAAAATACAAGTATATAAATTTAACACAAATCACCCAATTCTCCAAAGAAGGCAAAACATAAAAGAAATGACATGCAAAAACATACAGACAATGTTCCTGACTTGGGACATGCATATAAAAAAGTTGCAAATTCAAACAAGTTAAAAAAAAATCAAAACTTCCCCTTTTTATTACTATTATAAGCCAATTAGGGCAAGGAGCCAGGAAGTAATTTACAGGCCTTGAGTACATGGAGTAGTGAATCGGTCCAATGAGCATTTTTATTTTCGAAATAAAATGAAAATGTTATGATACATGCTTTTTTGTTACAATTTAAATTTTCACTTTCAATTTTACAGGGGTGTATTCCAGATGCAGAAAAGAACTTGTGCAAAGAATGGCAGAGAAGGAAAAAAAATTTGAACCACATGTAAGTAAAAACAAGGACAAGAAAATTTGCTTATGTTCTATTCCTATCTAAAAAAGAATGTTCTGTGCTCTTTTGCTTATAATCAGTACCTTTAAATCATTATTTTTGCAAGTAGAAATCACCCAAAAATATTGGCCTGCTTTTAAATTTTAAAAAAAAAATTTTTTTGTTTAAAAATTTTAATTTCTTGGGTTAAACCCTTTTTTTTTTTTTTTTAAAAAAAAACCAAACCCCAAAAAAAATTTTTTTTTTAAAAAAATTTTTTTTTTTTAAATTTTTTAAAAAAAATTTTAAAAAAAATTTTTTCCCTTTTTCCCAAAATTTTTTTAAAAAATTAACAAAAAAAATTTTTAAAATTTAAAAACCAATCCCAAAAACCCATTAAGGGGTTTTTTTAAAATTTTTTGGGGTTTTTTTTTTTAAAAAAAAATTTTTTTTTAAAAAAAATTTTTTTTTTTTTCAAATTCCCCCGGGGGGTTTAAAACCCCTTTTTAAAAGGGCGTTTTTTTTAAAAAAACCCCCCCCTTTAAAATCCAAAAAATTTTTTTTAAAAAAAATTTTTTTTTAAAAAAAATTTAAATTAAAAAATTTTTTTTAAAATTTAAAAATTTTTTTTTAAAAAGGAAAAGTTTAAAAATTTTTTCCTTTGGTTTAAAAAAAATTTTTTTTTTAAAAAAATTTTTAAAATTTTTTTAAAAAAAACCTTTTAAACCCCCAACAAAAAACCCTTTTTAAAAATTTTTTAAAAAAAAAGGATTTTTTTTAAAAAAATTTTTAAAAAAAAAAAAACGGGCCCGGGAAAAACCCTTCCTTTTGGTTTTTTCCCCCCACCCCTTAAAACCCTTTTAATTTTTTTTTTTAAAATTTTTTGGGAAATTTTTAAAAAAAAAAATTTTTAAAAATTTTTTTTAAAAAAAAAATTTTTTAAAAAATTAAATTTTTTTTAAAAAACCCAAAACAAAAAATTTTTTGGGGAAAATTTTAAAAAAAAAATTTTTGGTTTTTAAAAAAATTTTTTTTTTAAATTTTAAAATTTTTAAAAAAAAAAAAAATTTTTTAAATTTTAAAAAATTTTTTTAAAAAAAAAAAATTTTTAAAAAATTTTTAAAAAATTTTTAAATTTTTTTTTTTTTTCCCCTTTAACCAAAAACCCCGGGCAAAAAAGGGGGCCCCTTTTTTTTTAAAAAAAAAAAAAAAAAAAGGAAAAATTAAAAAAAAAAAAAAAAAAAAAAATTTTAAAAAAATTTTTTATTTTTAAATTTATTTTTCCCTAATTTTAAAAAAATTTAAAAAAAAAACCAAAGGTTTTGGGAATTTTAAAAATTTATTTAAAAAAAAAAATTTTTTTGGAAAAAATTTTTTTTAAAATTTAAAAAATTTTTTTATTTTTTTTTAAATTTCCATTTTTTAAAAAAAAAAAAAAAAAAAATTTTTAAAAATTTGGAAAAGGGAAAAATTTTTTTAAAATTTTTTTTTTAAAAAAAATTGGTTTAAAAAGAAGAAAAACCCCAAAAAAAAAATTTTTTTTTTAAAAAAAAAAATTTTTTTTTTAAAAAAAAAATTAAAAAAAAATTTTAAAAATTTTTTAAAAAAAAAAAATTTTTAACCAATTAAAAGGAAAAAAAAATTAAAAAAAAAATTAATTAATTTAAACAAAAAAAAAAATTTTTTTTTTTGGGTTTTTTTTTGTTTTTTTCCCCTTTTTTTTAAAACAAAAAAATTTTAAAAAAAAAAAAAAAACCCTTTTTTTTAAATTACCAAAAATTTTTGGGAAAAAATTCCCAACCTGGCCAAATTTTTTAAAAATTTTTTTTCCCAAAAAAAATTTTTTTAAAATTTTTTTCTTTTGAAAAAAAAACCCAAAATTTTTTTAAAAACCCTTTTTTTAAAAAAATTTTAATTTTTTTTTTTTTTTTTTTTAAAAAATTTTTTTTAAAAATTTTAAATTTTTTAATTTTTTTTTTTTTTTATTTAAAATTTTAAAAATTTGAAAAATTTTTTAAACCCCTTTTTTAAATTTCGGCTTTTAAAAAATTTTTTTTTTTTTTTTTTTAAAAAAAAAATTAAAAATTTTTAAAATTTTAAAAATTTTTTTTAAAAAAAAATAAAAAAAATTTTTTTAAAAAAAAAAATTTTTTTTTTTTCCCTTTTTTTTTTTTTTTAAAATTTAAGTTTAAAATTTTTTAAAAAAAAAAAAAAAAAAATTTTTTTTTTTTTTTTTTTTTTTTTTTAAAATTTTTAAATTTTAATTTTTTTTAAAAAAAAAAATTAAAAAAATTTTAAGAAATTTTTTCCCAATTTTTTAAAAATTTTTTAATTTTTTTTTTTTTTTTTTAAAATTTTATTTTTTTTTTTCCCTTTTAAACCCCAAAAATTTTTCCAAAATTTTTTTTAAAATTTTTTTAAAAAAAAAATTTTCCTTTTTAAAATTAAAAAGGGGAAATATTTTTTTTTAAAATTTTTTTTTTTTAAAAAAAAAATTTTTTAAACTTTTTTTTTTTAAAAAATTGTTTTTTTTCTTGTTTTAAAAAAATTTTTTAAAATTTTCCTTTTTTTTTTGGGAAAATTTTTTTTAAAAATTTTAAATTTTTTTTTTCCCCAATTTTTTAATTTTTTTCCCCCTTTAAAAAACCCCCCCAAAAAATTAATTAAACCCCTTTTCCCCCCAAAATTTTTAATAAACCCCGGCCTTGGCCCCCTTCAAAAAAAAATTTTTTAAAAAAACCCTTTTTTTTTTTTTAATTTTTTTTAAAAAAACCAAAAAAATTTTTTCCCCTTTTTTTTTTTTTAAAAAAATTTTTTTTTTTTAAAGCCCTTTTTAAATTTTTTTTTAAAATTTTTTTAATTTTAAAAGGGTTTTTTTTTAAAAAATTTTTTTGGGGTAATTTTTAAAAAAAACCCAAAATTTTTTTGGGGGTTTAAAATTTTTTTTTTAAATTTAAATTAAATTTTAAAAAAATTTTAATTTTTTGGGGGGTTTTAAAATTAAAAAAATTTTTTTTAAAAAAGGGTAAAATTTTAAAAAAACCTTTTTTGGGAAAGGTTTTTTTTCCCCAAATTTTTAAAAAAAATTTAAAAAAAAAAATTTTTAAAAAAAAATTTTTTAAAAAAAAAAAAACCCCCAAAAAACCCCCTTTTTTTTTTAAATATTATATTAAATAGGCACCATGTAAAATGTAACTGACTGTAATGTGACTGGTGTCTCAAGAAAAGGCACAGCTAATGTATGCTTTTTTTTCAATTTCCCAAAGTCTCGTATATGAGTTATTTAAATTGACAACTAATGCAGATAAAATATTGACAGTTTTCACAACGAGCTATAATGAAATTTATCTAGATATATTCACAGTTAAATAGATTAATCAAAATTTATTTACTGCTATAAAGTAGTCAAAAATATTGGTAAAGTGGCCTTAGGTCTTCTTTGAGGGGAACATGTATAGAAATATTGGTAAGGTTTATATATTTGATAGGGTTTTAATGGTAATTAAAGTAATATTTCAATGAGCCTCCTCATGGGGTTTTTGATTATGTGATTACTTGGCCGTTTTTATAGTGATTATTTGATAACCTGACCAAATATTTCATGATTATTTGATTATTTGATAATCTAGGACTGTATTTTTGATTATTTGATTATCTTCTTTAAAAAAATAATTAATGATTATGTGATTATATTGGCAAAAAAATTTGTGATTATGTGATTACTTGGACACCCCCATGAGGGGCCTCTTCAATGATATTTACAGGAAAAAAAATTAAAAACAGTTATTTATTGAGTTTTTTTATCTGTCTCATTTTAATTAGATTATCTTTCTTTTAAAAGGAAAGAAAGGAAAAGCTGGAAAGGATGATGGAAAGAAAAAGAAAGAGAAACCAGGAAAACCTAAGGTATGTCATATGTACTTTTGATTCCTTTCTCTTGTGGTATGTGTGAAAAATGTTTGTTTGCATTCATACATTTTCTTGTTCAGAGACATTAAAAATTACGTCTAACTTATCATTCTGTTAAATGAAGTGCAAATCTAGGAACAGAAATTTCTCATTATGACAAACAAAAAAGAAAGGAATAAATTCATTGACACATTGATGGGCAAATGTATAGAGTAAAACCCAAAATGAAATGCAAGATTTTGAAAAATTACTTGATCTACAAGTGGCACTCATAGCTTCTCGTGTGCTGTTTGTTTTCTGAAAGTGTTGAGGTCATAAAGATTTATCTAAGTCCTGCTAATTAGCTATCATTCCCTCATTCTAAAAAATAATTGTTGTCCGTACTCCTTTTATTGCTCTGTATTTGGGTATGTAGATGGAATGTAATGAAATGCAGATTGAGTTTTAGTTTCGTTACAGTTGACATACTTTTTCATTAAAAATTTACTTCTTTTTTTGGCCTTGTCTATTTTTGTTATATAGTTAATATGATAAGTTACAAATCGGGTTCAAATATCTATATGACCTACTGTTGATAGAATTTAGACTTTGTTCTTTAAACAATTCATGAAAAACAACTTTTTCAACACTTTTTTGTCTGCTAGGGGTGTTTATTTCTTATTTATGTATATTTGATGATATTCAAATTGAGTTATAGTCTTTTTCCAGTTAATCTACTATTATTATCTAATGTTTTTTCCCCATTCTCATTGATGAAAATGGGGCATTTATGTTGAACTGACACATCTAGTTATTTTCTGTTCACCATTTCAGTTACAACTTGGCCCATTAAAGGCAGAACAGAGTATGGGTACACCTTCAATGCATGGTGGACTAGAACTGATGAGATCATTGGGTGGACAAATAGCACCTCTAAGAGGATCAACAGGAACTAGTCAGCCGGTACGTATCCACAGAATACAAAAACAGCAATGCCAATACTTGTTTTCTTAATACACATGCATAGTTAAAAAATGCTATGTTCCATCTGACATAATATTTTATCATTTGAATTTAGATAATTGATATTAAAGACAACAACACTTGTATGAGTGACTGTCTTTAATATCAATTATTTCTCACTTTTTCAAAGACAATTGTAAATACCTATAGGTATTCTATCATTTATTACCCTACTGCAAAATCACCACTCCAGGTGTTGGTTCACCATATACAATTTGAATTTAAAGAAACAAAAGGTCTTGAAATGTGTGTTGTACTGTTGGATGATTCAGGATGTACATAAAATAGTGAGCAATAAGTTGTACGAAGGGCCTTATTTGGCAGAAAAAATAAGTTATTATAAGATTAAGTCATGTGATTTTTGTGAGGAAAATTAATAGGTATGAGCAAATTTTAGATTGTACAGTCTTTCATATATTTTGAATCTTCAAGGATATTTGAAGTACTAAAGATAGCATGAATTTAATTTTCTTCAAAAAATACATGGTTTTGACACATATTTGTGAGTGGGAAATATCATGTGCATCAAAGAACCAAATGAATATTTAATCTTAGAGAAAAATGTATATGTTTAATTATACCCCAGCTTTAAAAAAGTGGGGGTATACTGTTTAACCTCTGTCTGTCAGTCCGTCCATCCGTCCATCAGTCCGTCCATCCATCCGTCCGTCCGTCCCATGAATATTTTTCGTCGCATCTTTCTCAGGAACTACATCAGCTATACCCTGTGATGCGTTTTCAGATTCATCACTCAACAACAAATGCATATTTGGGCTGGGGGTATCATCAGTGAGCAGTAGCTCGCAGTTTCACTTGTTATTTAGTTAGTTATCAATGCACACTATATTTTTGCATGTCCCAAACAATGTGAAAATCAACAAAAATCTATATTTTTTTATTATTTTTTATTAATTTGAAATGAAAATTCAGATGCAACAAAATTTTGCTTTTTCAGTAAATATCTATGATAATTTGTGATCTGTGGGGCAACAGATTTAATGCTCACACATTTCTTTAATGGAGTTGTCTAATATTATGAAATAATTTGAAGTTAAAACTTTTATTGGAATCCATATTTCTGTAGATTTCACCAACAGTAAGTTTCCTTGCACGCTAGAAGGATTACAGAAAGTAGGAAGGTCATCCATATGTTCATTTAATAAGATAACACTACATTTTCATTTTCATGTTTTCATGTATCATAGTGTGACTTCATGAAAATATCACACTAAGAATTGTATTGGTTGCATGAAATCTGATATATAAAATTATTGGTCATGTGTTTTACTAATGCTAGTAAGGGTCTCTTTTAGAGTACCTAGATATTCCTTAGTTGTGATGCAGCCATCCTCAGAATAGTGCTTTGCTGGAGAAAAAAGCTTGAAAGTAGTTCATACATTTTGAATATTTACAAACTTCTTCCAATACAGAACTACTGAAAAAGTCATACAAAACATAAAATATACATCTGAATAACTTTGTACAGCAAAATATAGCATTGTGTCTATTGAAATTAAGAAGAAACTGATTGTTCCTCCTCCATTTTTTTGTCAAATGGTCAGTGTAATTTAATTTTATCGAGATCTTTTAAAAATACTTGTTACTTGTTGAAATGAAAACTGCTCAGGTAAAACAGCTTGACTTAGGTGACTTTACCTAGGGTTTTGCTTAATTTGCAACTGGGCAGTTTTATTACGACAACAATCAATTTTTGAAATAGCTCATGATAGTTTATAAAAAACAGACCTGTTGAATGAAAGTACCAACAAGGTTAAAGCATTTGTGGGATTCAAGATGAGAGGTGCATGATGCTGTTCATTTTACAACATATATACATTAAAAGGGACAAACAAATACAAGATGTCTTCAAGTCCCTGTATGGTTTTCAGTGATAGCAGCAATTTTACTCCATACCACAAAGCTTACCTGCAACAATAAAGGATCAAGATACAATGTACTACATGAATAAGAAAACACATGAACTAGAAACGAAACTAATACAGTCACTGAACATCTAAGTCCTGGCTTTAGAAAGAAAAAAAATAATCAAATGCATAAATTAAAAAAAAAAAAAACAAATGAATTCATTCTTTGTAAGAGAATGAGCTTTTATTAATGTTTTTATCAATACATTTGAAATAACATTATTGTTTTAGGTAAAATCAAGTTTCAACACAATGATAGGTTCCCTATATAAAGCTGAGTAAAAGTGGAAACCTCACAAGCAGCATGTCAATACCTTTTTACTCAAATGAGTTTGAAGATGATGTGAGTATAATTTGTAAGAAGTTTCTACCTGTAAATTCAAATTTGATAGGTAGTACCTGAAAATGAAATGACACTTGAATGCAGTATGTTCAATGGTGTTACTATGTCCTTTGATTGAGTTAAGCTATTTCAGTTGATATTTTATAGTGTGTCTTTCTATGTTGTGATGTTACACTATTGTTTCAGAAAAGGGTGAAGGTTTGGTACCATTAAAACGTTTAAACCCGCTGCATTTGTTTGCACCTGTCCTAAGTCAGGAATCTGATGTTCAGTAGTTGTCGTTTATTGATGTGGTTCATAAGTGTTTCTCGTTTTATATAGATTAGACAGTTGGTTTTCCTGTTTGAATGGTTTTACACTAGTAATTTTGGGGCCCTTTATAGCTTACTGTTCGGTGTGAGCCTAGGCTCCGTGTTGAAGACCGTACTTTGACCTATAATGGTTTACATTTATAAATTTTGACTTGGATGGAGAGTTGTCTCATTGGCACTCATACCACATCTTCTTATATCTAGTGTCACCAGAATAGATCATACATCATCAGACTACTGGGGATTCATTATTATTCATGGGATATCAATTTTCATTGATGTCATGGTTACAGGTGAACCAGGAATTTAAATGTTCAACAAAGTGCAAATTTTCTGGAGGCTTGTATGCAGACTTTTGTGAAACTATGAAATCAAATTTCCACCAAAAAATCTAATTTTTCCTTAATACACAAAATTTGTACCCACAACAATAAATGAATTCACAGTAATTCCTTGATTTTTTTATCAAATAAGTAATGATGAAATAGGTCAATGTTTCTGTAATGTGTTGTGGAGATCAGGTTAAAACTGAATTAATTATTATTGTTGGTATTTAACACCATTTATTAGAAATTTATATCTTATGTGATGTCTAATTAATCCAATCATAACTCTTAAGCACCTCCCAGCCCCCCACCCCACCCTGCCCTTTTTTGTCCCATGGTAAGTTTTGCTGTGCTGCTACCACCTCTCAGAGACAACATCCTACATGTATATGTAAGGTAACCTATGCTTGTATTTTCCTGGTGTAAAAGTGTGAGTATGCAACTTCTATATGAGGAGTCTCAACCAGGTCCTGAACCAATTCATATAACTAGTTCAGAGTCTAGTGAAGAAACCATTATATTTACTAGGCTGAATAAAAACTAACTACAGGTTTGGGCCAAGTAAATCCACAGTTTAAATATAATTCCAATTTGATGCAAACATAATTTAGCCAAAGACAAAATTACATAGATCTGCAAAACTGTGGTACTCATAACAAACAAAACTACAAATTAACTAAGTACTAGTAAAAAAGAAACACATGCAAAAAACTAAGTGGTGCGGTGGGTGGGAATAAAAAATTAGTTTCTGCATGAAACTTTGCTGCGTTCAACCACGCTAAATTTTCTAATTGAAGTGAGCACACTACAATCCCAAACCAATCAGCTAATTAGTCATGTGACTGGTCATCAGTGGAAACCCCCCTTCCCATTGGTGGTGCCAGTCTCTTGACCAAATATGGACTGTCGTCCGAGGTCAGACGGGCACAGTGGCAATCCAACACCAGTCTGGCATGCAAGGATAATTATTGATCAATACTCCCCTATGATGCAAACGGCAGAGTTAATTTTATTTTGATTAATAATATATTTAAAATAAATACCCCATTAATCCAATCAGAACTCTTAAGCACCCACCCCCACCCTACCCTTTTTGCCCCATGGTAAGTTTTGCCGTGCTGCTACCACCTCTCAGACAACATCCTACATGTATATGTAAGGTAACCTATGCTTGTATTTTCCTGGTGTAAAAGTGTGAGTATGCAACTTCTATATGAGGAGTCTCAACCAGGTCCTGAACCACTTCATATAACTAGTTCAGAGTCTATGGAAGAAACCATTATATTTACTAGGCTGAATAAAAACTAACTACAGGTTTGGGCCAAGTAAATCCACAGTTTAAATATAATTCCAATTTGATGCAAACATAATTGGCAAATATAGCCAAAGACAAAATTACATAGATCTGCAAAACTGTGGTACTCCAAAGATTTTCCCAAACCTGTATAGTAGTGGTAGTGATTATTTTAAGGAAGATGAGGTGAAGGCTGTAGCAAAAGCATGCATCACCTGATGCCGGTAAGACAAAGATGGGTCCAAATAAGCTTTGTAGGCATCGCTATGCCAGTCTCCTGGTGCTTGGATGACCTCACCTGGCAGGCCACACTCCAAAGCAGAGGAGGCCCCACCTCTGCGAAAACTATGACCTGAATATTGGCTGCTGTTAATACCTAAAAGGAGTAAAGCATGTTTCAAACGAGTCAAAAAGGCTGGATAGGTAAGTGGGGTAACTAAATGTTTGTGTAAATAAATGAATGCAGGACATGGTGTTGTATTATTTGGAACCATATTATGTAATAATAACAATGCCCTGCTGGGCAAAAGGTGAATTAGGAATTCTGGGTAGAGGAATCTCAAGTACTCTTTGTGCATATTGAATGGTCTTGGTAAAAGTCCCAGGCCATTAAAACTATAATTAGGGCCCCGTCCAGGGTGGCGGGTCGCCCTATAGTGATCAGTCTGTCCGTCCGTAACAAATTGTGTCCGCTCTATATCTAGAGAACCGTTATAATTTCATACTTTATACTTGACATGTATATTAACCAACACCAGAGGGTGTGTCATAATGTTTGTACAACTTCCTAGGTCAAAGGTCAAGGTCAAAAACTTTGGTTTCAGTTGACAATTGTTATTTACAGCGGGGCCCACAGAGATGGCTCCCATCTCAATTATCTCTAGTTATTTCACTAATTAGCCTTTTGAGGAATTGTTATTCACACTTGTTCATATCACAAAATATCTCAAATTCTATCATTTTAGGGTCCAGAAGAGGAAAGGCCACATCACAGTGTAAATCTTAACCAAAAGAAATGGAATATCAGGTCATTAGAATTAGTATAATGAGAAGTTCAATTGTTTGAAGCATGTTCATATTTTTTTTAAACAAATAGTGTGGATTTTTGTTATGACAATGAATTATAAGTATATAGTTTATCAGCATGCCACCACATCTAAACTTTGAATTGGTTAACTTATAATTAAATGAAACAACTGCTGAAGATTTAGAGTATGTAAATGGATTTATTTTATATGAATTTGGATAAATATACTTACCATGAAAATACTATTTATATCTAGAATGTGTTGTAAGTTTATTTAACCCTATAAATTCATATATCCATTTTCAATACAACAATGCTTTCAAGATGTTTTTTTCTCAAAGAAAGGCATCTTAATTTTATGCTTCACGTGTAAATCTTGCTATTGTGAAATGCAGGAACATGGAAAATATTAATAATTGAGATAAAGTATGAATAAATGCAATAGGAGGTTCAAAATGTTATAATTTCAAATATAGTTTAATTTAATTTTAGTTGATAGGTAAGTATTCACATTGTAAATTTTATATATTTTAATTACATACTTAGTGTTAGGGAGAAATTCCATATGAATTAACTTGTTAAATAAATATATCATGTAGGAATCTGGAGAAAGTGACCAATTTTAATTAATCAACCTAAAGGGGAATCAGTAACAGACAGTGAAGATTTTGGTAAAGAAATTGTAAGTAACAAAAACTGCAGGCTTTGGTAGATAATAGTAATTTAGTTTTAAAAATAAGCCCCTTTCTCTTATAAACATGTTCAAAGGAGTAGGGGCATAAGGCCTAGTTTTGGTCCAAGAAAATAAAGTTTTTGAGAACTATTTCAAATTTGCACAAAATGTTTGGAAATGCATAAAATCAAGAAATATAAGTGAATTACATAAGATTCTTTATGTTATGATGTCACAATTATGTCATTAAATACACCAGTTTCATGAAAACAAAGAAAAATGTTAACCTAATGCAGTTTTCCCTCAATACTTCCTTTGTGGAAACATCATGCACAGGCAAGAAACAACAAAATAATTTAAGAGAAGCTTTATTATAACCATTGACATATACTAACCAAATATAAAGTTGTTTCTTGGGTGCACACATACTTTTCCAATCTAATCTATACTTGAAAGTTGATGTAAAACAAGGAAAATTAAGAAATTTTACAAAATATACACAATTTGTCATAGTTTGTTACCATAGTAACTTGTTAAATGTGAATTTTGTTTTTATTTTCTGCACACTGTGCATCTTAGTGTAGTTTGGACAAAGCAAAGAATATGTATGGTAACTCTAATATTTGAGCCAAATAAGGGTCTTATTGCTCCTACAGTGTGTGGGAGAGAATTCCATTTATTTCAAACAAAAAGTATACCAATGTATATTTGAATTGGCTTGACTAATTGTTACTTAGTTTCTAAGTGAAGAATATTAATGTGGGTGTTTTTGACTGATAAAGCTGGTGTCTTTGTTCCTTTTCATTTTTTTTTACATATTTTGCAAGATAAAATAGCACATCGTTATATTGTGAGGATTCTTTAGTGTGCAAAAACAGTTGCACTATCCATCAGAGTAAATGTCCCCATTATATAAGGGACATGACTACAAGATTATACATTCCACATATCAAAACAGACATCTGTATATATGCATGCCTCTTTCTGCCTGATAGCTAGGAAAAGTCATTTTTGAGGTATTGCTTATTATGAGTTCTACTAATTATATAAAAGCAATGTATTTCAGAAAGAATTTTATTTTATATTTAGAAAACAGATTTTATCTTTATATAAAAAAGTACTTATTTAATACTTAAATACTTAAATTAAATTACTTAAGTATATTTTTATTTAAAGTTAAGTATATTTTTATTTTTATTATTCACAACACACAAAAAAAGAATTTATCAGGCCAGGCTTAAAAATATTTCAGTTTGTCCTTACCCGACTCATCAGTAAGACACATGGGCAGGTAGGTAGGTTTTTTAAATTTTTTGTGAAGACAAAAGAACCTCCATTGAATCTTTCTACACTTCCTGTCCTAAAGCTTGGTAATATAAATTTTAAGATGCATAACTTTAATATAATCAAATATAATACTTGTTAATAAATATATGAATATATTTATATTTAAATTCTTTGTCAATAGTTATTAGGACCAATCTGCTATCATCAGGGGTCCACCTGTCAATTTTATGTCAATAGTTATTACGACCAATCTGCTATCATCAGGGGTCCACCTGTCAATTTTATGTTAAGGTCTTTAACCTTTTATCTATTAAGCATGTCTCCTCGACTTTTATGTTTGCTATATGCAAATAGTAGTGCATCATTGAACACTTGTACACATTTCATGTCAAACTGCAATAAATGTAAGTGTTTCATGATACATTTTTTTTTGTATTTTATATATTTGGGTTATATCTTAAGTTATTAAAAACTAAGGAATATTCACTTTTTCCTTTTTAAGTTTCTATGCTGCAATAACTATGTATGGTCAATTAATAAAGCATCAGTAATATTATCATCTATTTCAATAACATAAACGGTTCCAATTTTTCTGCTCCAGATGCACATTTTGATAATCATTGTCTCTTCAGTGATGCTCCAGGCCATAATATTTGAAAATCCAAAGCTTATTAAAAAGATGAAGAGCTATAAACCATAAAGGACAAAATGGTATAGCCAAAGCCGGGCAAGGAATCAGAGCTTTGCATGAGGGAGTAGACTTGATAATGAGGGAGATATATATTCCTTAATTTAAAATAAATTTCAAAATTTTGTAACAGCAAATTTTAATAACACAAAATCCATATTTTCATGCCAGTACCAAAGTACTGGCTACTGGGCTGGTGATATCCTCGTAGACTAACGGTCCACCAGCAGAGGCATCGACCAAGTGGTAGTAATAATTCAACATTCTCATAGCCAGTATCTAATAATTTCCCTTTGAAATTATTTAGATTATGTATTAATGTGTTTTGGTCACTTGTTTCTTATCTGCTGCCTCCCATTTCATAAATCCAATGTTCTCACCCTAAGGGTTTTTTGTAGGCAAGTCCAGGGACTCACCATTTTTGGCCATGGTGAGTCCAGGGACTGACAACTTTTGCCATGAAGCATCCAACAGTGGAAAGAAAATAAATAGCAATGCCTTAATTTATGATTTAAGTGTTTTGGTTATGAATAAGCCTCTGTTCAAATTTCAGAAAATTCTATGAAGGTTTGACAATTAAAATCACGAATGTCTAAAATTAAATTAACCATACGGACACTGAACCTAATAAATGTTGACGCTAGCATCACTAGGATTCCCTTCTGCGACATAAATGTGGCTGACTCGACAAAAAAGAGATGTGGAGTGATTGCCAATGATACAACTATCCACCAGAGACCAACTTACGTAGATGTTAGCATCTATAGATCACCATACAGCTTCAACAATTAGCAAAAACCCACTCTGAAAGCTGTAAAAGCCTAAAAGGGCACGGCATGACAAAATGAATAACCAACGGCTTGAATAATTGTTTCCTTTAATGAGTTTCAACAGATGTATTAATACATTGGCAGACAGAGCATTGACTTTGAAGTTTGATCCGTCAAAATTGTCATAGACTCGTTCAACTGCAATTAATAGAGCAACGTGAAAGGAAGAGGAGATTTGTAAACAAAAACTTGAACATGTGTTTCATGTTTTTTCTTGAGATAAGTCAGAGGTGTTCCGATGGGAAAGTAATACTAAACTGTACTCGAATTGGAACAGAAATGTGGGAAGTTCGGGATTTTACCGGGTGTAAAAAAAATAAAATAAAATACGAAAAACACATTAAAAAAAAATTTCAGAGTCGGCCCATTTTTGGAGGGTCGGTTGCGTAAGGGCAAACAAACATCTTTTTAATTTTGGCCTCAGTTTAATATATGGTTTGTAGACATGAATAAAACTTTTAAATCATGAAAAGTAAATTCTGAGATAGGAGTTTTCCTTCAAGGGGAGACTAGTACAACAAACAAGAAGACTGTTTCATTCAATGGGAGATTACTCATAAATTATGCAGAAATGTTTTGGCAGTTGGAATTTAATCTTAACATTGATTTATGTTTTATTTTTTCAGGTTTTTATATTCATTTAACTAATAGTTTTGATGCTATACTATTATGTAATCAGAATACAAATATATTTTGAAAATTTTAGCCTGGCAATTGAACAGATTTGTAAAATGTATAATTTGTGTTAATTTTAATTCCTTTTTAGGTTATTTCAGTGGTTATGTTTTCATGGATGGGGAGTAAGACTTGGTGGTGTAATATTTCTAATATATAAGTAGGTATATAATTCCTCTATTTAAACTAATTTTATTTCATCATTAAATAAGTTTATAGGAAATAAAATGACTGTATGCTTGAAGATGTAAGAGGTGGTATTCAGACTTTTGCAAAACCCACAAAAATACGATTGTTCCTCAATCCACAAAAATGAAGAAATGTCAGAAACTGTCAGACATATTCTTAGAGGAGATATTGCCCTTAAGGAGGCTCGATGGTATAAAAATTTCAGAAAAAAATTAAACATTTGTTTTTCATTGCAAATTTTATTTATTACCTTTAGTAGTTGTTACTTTATCATATGGTACAGAAATCATTCAAAAAAATCAATCCGTGTTGGCTCCAGAAGATTTTTTAAATGTAAATTTCATTGAAAAAGCTCCAAATTATCTCCCTTTGGTGCAAAATTGCCAGTTTTTGGCATTAAAATGGAAATATCTTTTTTAACTCATCGGTGACCTATATTTTTTTTCATAATTTTCAAATAAGCTGTACTTAAACTAAACTATTGTAAAATTTGAGCGATTTCTGTAATTAACTTCATTTTTTATTTCGATATTACCTTTATTTCTCCTATTAGTTCAACAGAAAAAAGGCACCATTACAAAATGCATGCTTCTTTCAAGGCATATTGTGAGCGAAAATGAACGGTGACCCCATTTTTTATTTTGTTTTCTATTAAGTATAAGATAAAGTTCATTTATAGAAAAATATAGCGAAATCCTATATTAAATTAAAAAATGATTTAGACCCATGAGCCCCTTAAATGTCTTTTTTTTTCCATTTTTGTTCTTTTGCCTACAATTCTGAAAAAAAAAATGGAATAGAAATTTTAATCAAGATAAATAAACTCTAACCCTAACCCAAACCCTTTAACCATAAAATTATCTTGATGTAAACTGCAAAAAAGTCCATTTATTACATCAGTTGCAATTAAGTACTGTTATTTCCCAGTTAACTAATTATAGAATAACTAATTAAAGAATTCAAATATTGAAAATATTCAACTTGTGACCGAACAATACTGATAATCAACTCATGCGCTACACATTCGTGAATTTATGTGTTGTGCAGTCACTCGTTGAATATTTTTCTATATTTGAATTGTAATAAATGGAAATTTTTTCGCAGTTTATATTAAGATAATTTAAAGGTTGAAGTTTTGCTGATTTCAATTACTTTGTCGAACCTTCATAGAATTTTATGTACATAAGGTGGTACATAACACTACAGGGAGATAACTCTGTAAAAAACAGCTGAACGTTTTAATCATGTCTATTGTTAAAGAAATAATAAGCTTCTCAATGATCCAAATTGGTGTTTGTCAAACTGCTATATATCCAATGAAATTTTTCTGATAAAGTGTGTGGTTCAAGTTTTTAGCTCACCTGGCCCAAAGGGCCAAGTGAGCTTTTCTCATCACTTGGCGTCCGTCGTCCGTTAACTTTTACAAAAATCTTCTCCTCTGAAACTACTTGGCCAAATTTAACCAAACTTGGCCACAATCATCATTGGGGTATCTAGTTTAAAAATTGTGTCCGTGACCCGCCAACCAACCAAGATGGCCGCCATGGCTAAAAATAGAACATAGGGGTAAAATGTAGATTTTGGCTTATATCTCTGAAACCAAAGCATTTAGAGCAAATCTGACATGGGGTAAAATTGTTGATCAAGTCAAGATCTATCTGCCCTGAAATTTTCAGATGAATCGGACAATGGGTTGTTGGGTTGCTGCCCCTGAATTAGTAATTTTAAGGATTTTTTTCCGTTTTCGGTTATTATCTTGAAAATTATTATAGATAAAGATAAACTGTAAACAGCAATAATGTTCAGCAAAGTAAGATCTACAAATAAGTCAACATGATCAAAATGGTCAGTTGACCCCTTAAGGAGTTATTGCCCTTTAAAGTAATTTTTTACCAATTTTTTGTAAATTTTGTAATCTTTACAAAAATCTTTTCCTCTGAAACTACTGGACCAAATTCAACCAAACTTAGCCACAATCATTATTAGGGTATTTAGTTTAAAAATGTGTGCGGTGACCCAGCCAACCAACCAAGATGGCTGCCATGGCTAAAAATAGAACATAGGGGTAAAATGTAGATTTTGGCTTGTAACTCTGAAACCAAAGCATTTAAAGCAAATCTTACAGGGATTAACTTGTTTATCAAGTAAATATCTATCTGCCCTCAAATTTTCAGATGAATTGGACAACTGGTTGTTGGGTTGCTGCCCTGAATTGGTAATTTTAAGGAAATTTTGCCATTTTGGTTATTATCTTGAAAATTATTACAGATAGAGATAAACTGTAAACAGCAATAATGTTCAGCAAAGTAAGATCTTCAAATAAGTCAACATGACCAAAATGATCAGTTGACCCTTAAGGAGTTATTGCCCTTTATAGTCAATTTTAACAATTTTCATTAATTTGGTAAATTTTGGTAAGTTTTACAAATTGTTTTCCTTTGCAATCTTCTTTATGAAACTGCAGTAGAATATCAATATAGAAAACAATCTACTAATGTACTGGCAATAAAAATAATTGATAATTCTATAACATGAAAAAAAAACACATTAATACCTGATGATGGTGTTTCTTTCTTTACATTGAAAATGATGTCACAATTATAATCCCAAACAATAGGTCGAATGTCAGATATGTTTCAGTACTTTGGCTTCATTTTCTACAGATTCGAAGTGCAAATGATGCTTGAATTCCTACACTAATTTATACAGACTTCATCCCCTTTCACAGGTAATGCCTGCCTCATATTATATTTAAAACTTTAATAGAATATCAGAAATTTTGAGAGAAAATTAATCAACCATGCAAGATCTAAAACTTAATTAATATTGTTCAAATTATCAATTAACTATTAAAAAAAAATTCTCATTAAAAATATAGTTCTTCATTTTATATTTTATCAGAAATTTAGGAAAAAATTGAATTTAATTGTGTCCCTTGTTCTCATTTCCTGGGATAAATCCAATACAAATTAAAGTATTGGTATTG